>JALPQI010002303.1:0-112544 GCA_025490895.1 Thaumatotibia leucotreta
CTATCCCATACCTGGGGCATCCATCCTTCCGATGATTTTGACGGCGGGGCATCTAACCGGACCAGTGGGGCATCTATCCTTTGAAAAAGGGTCTCGGAAAACGTAAATTATGTAAAAACTATAATAATTAGGACAATATCAGCCACTCTCAATTAAAGATGAAGAACTAAACTAGCTAACTATATCAAAATTATTCATGATAACTTCGTAGTTTCAAAGTTATACGGGTTTTTCAAAAAGTATGGCATCTAACCCGACTTTCCCCTATACGCCTCTTCTGTTAACTATGCGTATTAATTAAAACGCATTAGGAGATAAACCAGCGGACCACCGGGTTGGCGATAGCAGTAGTGTGTCCACTATGATGATGCCGCTGCCCATCATCAATCTTTTATAAACGAAAAGTCAGCGATACTTTAATCCCTTAGTCAACTCTTTCGTGACCCATGTAAAGATTTGGGGTGGTGACACTTTTTTAGGGTTCCGTAGCCAAAATGGCAAAAACGGAACCCTTATAGATTCGTCATGTCCGTCTGTCCGTCTGTCACAGCCGATTTACTCGGAAACTATAAATGCTACAATAACGAAATTTGGTAAGGATATGTGTTGTATGAACCGCTACAGGATTATGATACTAAATTGTAAAAAAAACCATTGGGGTGGGGGCCCTCCATACATGTAACTGAGGGATAGATTTTTTTTTTTGTTGTATATAAGCATGTGGGGTATTAATAGAAAGGTCTTTGAAAATGATATGATGAAAGTTTATAAATCATATTTTTATTTAAGCAAATCGTTTCCGAGATATCAGCTCTCAAAGTCTGAAAAATGTGTCCCCCCCCCCCCCCTCTATTTTTTAAACTACGTGATATAAAATTCTAAAAAAAATATATGTTATGCACATTAATAAACTCTATCAACGATTTTTGGTTTGATTAAATTATCTCCTATAGATTTTGAGGTACGTTGATTTAACTGTATTTTTTTTTAATAAATTGATAATGGTACGGAGCCCTTCGCGCGCGAGTCCGACTCGCACTTGGCCGGTTTTTTTTCTTGCCGTCACCACCCAGCACTTGTTACCTAATAAATGCATAATACGTTACACGTTTACCATTTTGAAAGTAAATGCAGCTTATTTGTGTCACAGCCTCGTGACCGTTAAAGTTCAATTAATTAATATAAACGTAAATAATTAGCGCATTATATAACATAGTGTCTCACCACTGCAATACCTGCCTACTTCAAACAAAGTACATATTACTTTGTAACTTTGGCATATCACAAGATAGGTAGGTACCTAAGTGTACCTACGTACCTACCTGTACAAGTATAATAGAAGAAAACCAAATTGCGTGTTAAAGCGGTTTCGGATTATGTTTGCGGCATTTTGCACCACTATGCGGTATTTTGAGTCAGAATGAGAACATCAAGTCAACCCAAGTCACCATGGCTTAGATAGAGTTTATATTTTTCATTTTTTTTTTCAAAATTACTATTATAGGTACTTAAATATTACTTAATAAATTCCATTTCATCATCAGCCTATGTTAGTCCACTGCTGGACGTAGACCTCTCCTATTAACTATGCGTATAGACGCATTAGGAGGTAAATGCCCATAATCGCCACGCTGGGCAAGCGGATTGGCGATCGCAGTAATGTGTCCACTATGATGACGCTGCTGCCCATCATCAATCTTGTACAATGGTCAGTGACACTTAAATCCCTTAGTCGACTCTTACGACACCCGCAGGAGGAGTTGGGGTGGTGACAAATATATTCTTACTGCCGTTACCACACGGCCATTCCATTTGGAATTCCATTTGGATTTTAGCAAATGTTTACAGTTAATGTAGTATATTATTCGTGCTTTTCTAGGGAGGTTGAAAAATGTTGTGTTAAACTCGGGACCAACAAAGCGAGTTCATGCGACATTCCACTTTTAGAACTACTCACTATACCTTCTAATCGTAAAAAATTTAGCTACTATTTCGCTTGATTGTGTCTCGATATTAGCATTATCATATTGCACTCATGTGAAACAAATAAATATCTATCTATTGTACTTAATACACTAAACATAAAATAAATGGCTGAGCAGGCAGATCCAAAGTTTAAACATATAAAAGCAATATTAACCCGTCGAGTTTTACTCCAGGGAAGAATAATACCGATTTAATTGGTCGCCGGTAGTTGTACCAGCACACAATCATGTTCCGCTTTATCGAGCACGCTATCGCGAATTTAAATTAAATTCAGTTGTAGGTAACATTGCCGTCGGCTGCCACGGTGTTACACGATATGTTACATGGCGCGAGCGCGAGCACAAAGTAGATAGGAGTTTTAAAATGTAGAAAGCTCACTAAATTATAGTATTTTATGCAAACGTTGTTTAAGAGAGGTCAAAAAAGGTGAGTGGCGTGGGTAACAATTTGAGGCGAAGCCGAAAATTGTTATTAAAGACGCCACGAGCATTTTTTGACTCAGTTAAACAATGTTGCATACAATACTTTTTCTACGACCACACACTTATTTTCAAATAAAATTGTAAGTTTGAGAAATATTATTAGTCAAACACAATTTTATTATATTAAAGTAGCGGCATCGTAAGAAGTCGTTTTTGACAGCTCACAATAGTGTTGTGAAACGCTCGATTTTACCGTCGTAAAATTTTCAGTCAAGTGCGAAAGGGCGTTAGATCTGGTACTTGCCATTGAAAAAGTTTAATTAAAAAAGTGTTAGGTAATCCGAATTAAAAAAGTGTTTGGTAATCTTACTTAGAATCATTAGCAGGCAGCGAAACTTTGGAGCCGGTGACGTCATAATGACGTAAAGTCGCATTTAGGTAAGATGTTTTATAGGACAGATAGGACGTGAACTCTATAAGCAAAATTCATAGCAAACCACTCCCAACCCACGTTGGCAAACTTGCGTGCTGCTAGCTCAGAGTGCAATGTAGATATGCCAAATAGAGAAATGCCGTAAATACAGTATATAAACTCACTAAAACCATTTATTAAAATCAGAGCACATCTAGGTGATAAATAACGTAGTGGTATATAAATTATTATTCTACGAAAAATAAAATTATACGTGATTTTATAATTGAATTTGTAATTATTATGTGCTTACTATTATTTTAACATAATTTTAATTTTTTATTTATTTTTATGATGTAACTAGTAAGTGATTTGGTGTTAATACTAGCTTATGTGAATAAATACATTGAATTGAATAACAATTATGACATTTATCTGGTTGTCAAGTTCCACACAGTCTGTAAAGCCGCGTATCCACCGGGCACACGGGCTCGCGAGGACCTGTCGAAACCATGACAAACTTTTAGAAAATATGTGCGTACCTACTATTATAGCAATTATTCGTACCTCCATAAAAAAAGGTTTACTTATTTATTTCGATTGACGTATCGGTAAATTGCAGCAACAGCAGTAACATCACTATTCCGTTCAGGCAACAATGAAGTTTGACATTTGCTCCGTTATACCAACTGTCAAATTTTTACAGAACTTCATGTGCAAACAAACGTCAAAAACGACTTCTTACGATGCCTCTACTGTAATCATCAAGGTCGGGCGGGAGACGTCAAAATTAAAAAAGAAAGCTCTTCTATGGTTTACCTTTCATCAGAAATGACATTTAAAATTAAGTTGGCAGCCATGTATTTCATTAAGTCTTGTATACAGTCATACCCCCTTATTCATAAACGCTTGCTAACTTAACAAGCCGCTAATAATTGTTTCTCCCTTTTGCTCTTATGGACAAATTGTTCAAGACCGAAAGGGACAAACAATTATTAGCGGTTTGTTAAGTTAACAAACGTTTATGAATAAGGGGGTTAAAATGCAAAAAAACGCACTGCGTGTAAACCCGAATGCGTTTATAGGGAATGGACAATATTATAGACTTATCTGTAAGGTAGGGGCTTAAAGGTGTGTTCACGACCATGTAAATGACGAATAAAAGTACGGGAGTAGAAAAAGATTTTTATAGCCAGGTTAATCCCTATTGAGCGCTACAGATAATGTAAATCACCAGTATTCTCAAATAGGTAGTTTCCGAAAATAAATATAGTAATCAAAACAATCTTCTCGGCTTCTTCGGCTTCACAGGCTTAAAAACATACAACCAGTTCAGTATGAAAGCTTCGATGCCCTTACCTAACCCACATGCTTGGTGATTGCCATTGCTTGGCAAGTCTATGGGGCAAAGACTTATTAAGCTTACATACAGAATAGTTCTGTGAGCTCACCGTGGGGGTGAAACTAGTTCGATTTGTGCAAGGTTGTCCCAGGATACTTATTTATTTTATTTTTATTTCTATAAGCTAAGTTAGGTACCATGCCGTGCACTACTCTCTGCTTAGACATATTAAAACCACCACGACGACGAAACTATGAATCGGATATAGGTGTTAATATCTGGCAGTAGTTTCCTATGTAATCGTACTCAGCACACTCCACATCATGTGAGAAATACTCAAAACTTTAAATGCAAACGGAAAATTCATGTATCCAAACGAAATTTTAGCAACTATTTACCCGCAATATGGCATGCCGTAATGCAGAAATATGAGATTTATGTATCGGGTTGGTAAATTTCCCCGGGGATGCGGCCCAATATGTCTGCACTCTTAAACTGTTTGCCCGTTTATCGGAAACGGACTGCTGCGATCAATTAAACTGTGATATTTTGTTATTAAGATATTGGTTTGTCGAAGTCAAAACGTAGACGTCCCGTTTACTCAAAACGAAAATAGCAATTTCTGTCACAGAATACGAGATTGCATAATATTATCTCTTTCCCTTCGGAAAGTAAAGCACGTGATTTATCTAAGTGTTGCGTTGTGGTTGTGTCTGAATATGGTATATGTATTTTGTAACATCGGTCATTATGTATTCTACCTAAGAAACCGGGAAGTTTAAATAAGGACCTTGGGTATTTAGTGTAGGTATACTCCATTTCAAATACCATGGCCCGATGCCACATAAACATTGAAGTGGCATCGGGCCATGGTATTTGAAATGGAGTATACCTCCTCCCAGACTCTTTTAAATCAGGGTCGCGTTTTATAAAGTTACAATTTACAATTTCGCTGTTTGCCTCTCTAACGCACGCACATATTGGCTAGAAAGAGAGGCAAACAGCGAAATTGTAAATTGTAACTTTATAAAACGCGACCCAGTTGTAAAGTCGCTATCAGATATATCGTAGCCTCGGAAGCACTCCAAATTATCTGAACAGTAGGTACGTACACGCATTTATCGACTTTATCGTTATGACAATGAAGGCGTGTTCAGAAGATACTTTGACGCTCCAGACGCTAATATACAGTGTGGTTCATTTATATCGGTCAGTATAGGGAGATCTATAACTATAAGACATACGAAGATCTGTTCTTAGGAACCATACCATCGATTTTAATAATAAGAAAAACTGGGTTGATAAACAAGTAAAAACATTTTTTCTTAAGATTTACACAATAAACACCTACTAAAATAAATTTAAGTGCGTGAAAACAATGAATTCCATTCATTTTAGACATCATGTTTCATAGAGACATTTACTGCTTAATACCTACACAATTGATATCTACATAGAAATTGTGTGTGTTTTTTCTAAGCAGCCGGGTTCGATTCCCGAGCTGGGTACAGTTTTTTTTGTTCAAATGTATCAATGAACTTTTTCTTATTATTAAATTCGATGACATGGTTCCTAAGAACAAATCTTCGTAAGTGTTATAGTTATAGACCGATTTGAATGAGCCATCCTGTGTAGGTATATCTGATGGCAACTGTACGCGCTGCTTTTTTGCTTCTTTTTCTGCAACATTCTAGTCGTCAATGTCTCGAAATACTCTTAACGTGCAATAACTTGCCACAATCTTGGTTTTATCACCAACTTAAAATCTTAAACCTGACCCACATACATCTTTTGTTAAAATTATTGATATTTATTTATTACTATTAGTACATGGTGGAAACTTCCACCATATGTGTCTGCGAACGTGTTTCACGATATGATATGAGTCAAAGACGTCAAAATGCTATGGAAAGACAGCTATATTCCATATTTGTTTACCTTTTTTTATTTTCAGCAGAAGAATGGATACGGTTGTCTGGCCAACCTGTCAAATCAAAATAGTGGCAATTTTTTTTTTGGCAGCTAACTCTTCGCATTTTTTTTTCTAATTTGCCGCCTTTTCTACTGCTGGTTGGAGTGGTTGGATAAATTTGTTTAAATGGCAGCACTACGCATTACTATCGTTGATATTCCCAGTTTCCTAACGTACCTACCACAAATGTCAGTGTCATGTCTTGCTGCCACTGTCACTGTCACTAGTCGGTTCTGTCTATTGTCACTGTAGTTGTCAAAATGGTTTTGTTATTCATTTTTGCCTAGAAAAAAATATTATTTGTTAATATTAGGTACAGAAATTTAATTCGAACAATCACATCAATATAACTATGTAATATCAATTCGTTAATATGTAACAGTGAAAGTGTAAATGTGTGATAGCTCAACGTTTTTTAGAAAATAATTAAGGGTCTTTTTGTGTTATCAGTAAATTATCGTTTTCTGGTATATTTGATTGTTATTCCACAATGTCCGCGCTTCTAACTGCTGATTGGTTCCAGTTAGATTCCTATTACAGGTCAGATAATGGCTACAATATTGTTTTATCCACTATTTCCGGCTCAGAAAATTGACTAGTAATGGGCGTAAATAAACAGCTTACACTTCTAACCTGTCTAACATTTTATGAATATGTCGTTTAATGCACCAACAGAATTACTTGTTTAAAAGTTTCACATTAAGTGAGCTGGCTGCTCACAATTAAATATTTCTCTTTACATCAGCTAAATAAGCCGTCAACTAAGGCTAAGGCCAATCTAGATCATTTGTGTATGATTGCGATTGTGTATGACCTTTATTTACATACATCAACATACAAAAAAAATAGTCCCATGTAAATGCCCTATCTCTTGTGATGATTTCATAATTTTTATTCTTCAGGAGATTAGAAATTTACAACATGAACTGGTCCATGGACGAAGGCCTGGACAACATGATTGTCAGCGGGGCTCCATATGGAGGCCCTATTGCAGTTGTGCGTGACAGGAAGCAGTTTGGGAGAATGGCTACAACTGCCAAACCTGTGATAACTATCTATAACTGTGTGGGCAATGTTATATCAAAGATTTTGGTAAGTAGTTTTATTTCAGTAGTAGTATTCCATTTCTTTTACACTTCTCAGTGGGTATTTCAAGATGTGACATCTCTGTATTCATATTTATATTATGAGAAAGGAGAGTAGAGACATAGAATCATAACACCAACAAAATAGAAAAGTTAACACATAACATAGTCAAAGTCAAATAATTCTTTATTCAAATTGGAATAGCAACTCTTTTGAAGTTTATAAGTTTTATCGTAACCTTCTAATGGTTCTAATGCATATGTACCCATATGTGACTGTCTTTAGTAAAACATACCAGTTTGTTGCTAACTATAAAGATACTTAAACAGACAAATCATATAAAGATATTCTCCTGGTTAGTTACAAAGTGGAATATATTATTATAAATGCAAACACACATCCACTTTGGTTTTGTACTCTATTGACTAGTAATAGGGTTCAATTTTGTGATGCCTATTTGCCCATCTTATACATTAGAGAATGAACTACATAGTTCTGAAATTTTTTCAGTAATATTACTAATCATTGCAATGTATATGATAATTCCAGTGGAACAGTGGAATTCTAATCCACATGGGTTGGTCGGACGGGGAACAACTGCTCTGTGTGCAGGAAAGTGGAGATGTGCTTATTTATGACATGTTTGGAGCCTACCAGAAAACTTTCAATATGGGGCAAGAAGTTAGAGACACTAAGGTATGTTATAGATTCATTTAATAAATATTTTTATTGCACTTACATAAAAAAATGTAATTTAAATAGATAGGGTTACAGTTTTCTGCTGTTTTCTTTTAATCCTAGGAAGGATTGTTAATCGATATTTAATTCATAAATTAATAGTGCTCAATTCAATTTCAAATTCGAGCAAAATAGCCTATATTTTTACAGTTGAACCAAATAATTTAAGTAAATATGAATCTAGAATATCAGACAAATGTTCGCAATCAACATTCTTTTTTTAATACTAGTAGATAGGCAAGAAACTACTAATTTATAGTTATGGGAAGAAAATATTCTAACCCATTTTACTAACATGATTAGCTGGTTTCCCATTATGTTTTGTTGGACCTTATTAATGTTGTAATTTTGTAGGTAATTAGCCAATTTTAAAGCTATAGAACAACAGTATAAAAAGTGAATGTGTTAACACATTTCAAGAAACACTCAAAATACCCAATGTATCTATGACCTATGTTACCTATTTGTTTATTTACCCTAGGCCATTGAAAACAGCCTTTGTATTTATTTTATAATATTTATAAACAATGAATTTACGTATCCTCTAAACATATAACCAGATATTTATATTGGCTGTGAATAGGTCAGCAAAGCGCAGCTGTTTCCGAACCCTCACGGAGTAGGATTGGCGGTGATGACCACCACCAACCGCATGTTCCTGCTGAGCAACATCTCTGAACCTAAAGTCAGGCCTGTACCTGATTTACCACGTAAGAACCTAATAAAGACAACTACCTAACAAGAAAAAACTAAATCCATGTTTTTGAAATTTACCTTTAGGTTTGGAATTTCTCGGTTCAAAAATTATCAATTTGCAATGAGCACTTACAAAAAAACTCTGGCTCCCAGGATTTTTTGCCTTCTACTTTATTTAATCACTGCAATTAAGGAAACAAATAAGGATAAAGCTAATGAATGAATATAATGAAAACAAAATAATGTTTCTAATAAAAAAAATATGTCCTTGTCCTCTACTGTATGAACAACATCTAATGATTAATATTTGGCCGTGTGGTGACGGCAGAAAGAATACCTACATTTGTCACCACCCCAACTCCTCCTGCGGGTGTCGTAAGAGTCGACTAAGGGATTGAAGTGTCACTGACCATATTTGATTAAAGATTGATGATGCACATTACTGCGATCGCCAATCCGCTTGCCCAGCGTTGCGATTATGGGCATTTACCTCCTAATGCGTCTATGCGCATAGTTAATAGGAGAGGCCTACGTCCAGCAGTGGACTATCATAGGCTGATGATGATGATGATGATTAATATTTCAATAAGAAATTTAACCAAAAAAAGGTATAATAACATTTAATAAAATCCTCACAAAATGGGCTCCTCCTCCTCCTCACAGGATGGCCACTGAAGCAGAGGTAGACCAAGACGATGGACGCGTATGCCATACAGTGGAGGGATCTAGCACTCAATAGGGACGATTGGCGGAAGAGAGGGCTTGTGCCTAGTAAAGGGACATTTAAAAAGCTACACAAAAATAAATTTGTATCTTGGATCATTTTTGCAAGTGCCAACATAGTACTAGAGGAAAATAATACAAGGGGTGTTTTATTCCAGGGGCAAGCGAACCAATCACATCCTGGTGCGTTCTGAGCACAGGGCTGCGGTCCTCTGCCGTCATCGGCTTCCTCGTGTGCCGCGACAAGGAGATATACAAGTGCCAGCTCGGAGAGTCCCGGCCTGTTCTTATGGTATTTATACAGGAGAGACTTGTGTGGGATGTTAAATGTTCTATTGTAGGAGCAAACGCACCAAATCGCAATTTAACCTTTTCTATACCTAAGAACGTTTAAAGGTGTCCTGTGCCGAAATAGTAGTTTATGCAACTGTACGTAATGAGGAGCATTACAACTCGAGTGTGGCTTTATGAAACGAACCGAAGGTGAGTTTCAGAATATCATCACACGAGTCTTGTAATTCCTGATTGATTACGAACAGTGGCATACACTACTTTATCTACACACATATCATAACTATCATAAGTGCTCTAAGATGGGTTCAGGAACTGTAGGAAAATGACATGCATTGGTATGTTATTACTGCTGTCTGTATAAATCATAGGTATGAGTATGACCGGCGGAGTGCACATATCGTTATCCGAGTCACTGCCACTCATTATCAAGTAATTATCAGTAGTATCACAAAGTATTCACAAATTTTCACTAGTGGTAGTAAGCCAACAAACAAAAGACAGCTCGGAATGGCAGCGATTTGAATCTCTGTTTTTTTTTTAATCATAGACAATCGAGTGATGTCCCTATTCTTGTTTGTGTAGCTCTTAAATCGTTAATAATATTAACTTTATTTATGTGCCAAGTTCTGATGGTGGGTAATGCTGGTCATTGTCTATTGTTTCTGAACGCATTTTAGAGCACTTAATGATATTTGTGTAGATAAACTCCTAAAAGCGATGTGATGGATAATGCAAAGCAATCATCCTGCGGTCAGATGATGTTTATGTGGCTATTTATTCATAGAGATATTGGCTTGTAGGCCATACTTCCATGTGAGAGGAAAAGCATTGCTAAGGTAAGATGACGTCACTTACTAGTCAGAGGCGGATTAACCTAACTGCAGAAGTAGCATATACTACGAGCCGCGCACACAGGGGGCGATTCGACATGATCTTGAATTAATAGGGTTATGTATAGCATATTTATTGCACTTTGCGCGCATCTACAACTTCGATCTTGACTGTACTCGTAATTATAAGAATGTAAGTAAACAAGAGGCCCGCTATAAAATGTGCTACGAGCCCCGCGCCTGTTTCATTCGGCTCTGTTGCTAGTCAATAGACAATGCATCAGTATTCTCTCCAATTAACAACGGAGATACCTCAGATACCACTTTTGTGAAAGTATAGGCCTTTAACGATAGGCATTAGTGATAAAATGTCCGCAACAAGTATCCTTATTTTATTCTTATAATAACATTTTAATACCTTATTATTATTTATATGTTTTGTTACGTGCCAAACTTGATACCGGAACACTTTCGTGATCAATTCGGTTCTATGACAACGGTTAACCCTTTGACCACCACAGTCGGCCATAGGCGACAACGGAAAATCGTGGTGACTACTGCGCTAATGACGGCACTAACCGACATCTACGCCAATACAGTAAGAACTTACGCGGGACGCCGTTAACCCTTAATAAGGCATCAGTCACACCTAAATTTCATTGGATTTGACACTAATTAAATGACAGAATAAGTTTCAAAATGAGGTGGTGTAAATAAATAAATAATAAATAAATAAATATCTTGGGACATCTTACACAAATCAACCTAGTCCCACGGTAAGCTCAATTAAGGCTTGTGATGTGGGTACTAGGCGACGATATATATAATAGATAGATACATATAGATACTTGAATACATAGACAACCATGACCAAGGAACAAATATTTGTGATAAATAAATACACAAATAATGCCCTCGCCGGGATTCGAACCCGGAACCTCCAGCTTCGTAGGCAGGGTTACTACCAACTAGGCTACGGATGCTGACAAATATATTTCCATTGCCCTATTGAGGGTTAACTTCAATTTCGCTTCAAGATGCCAGGCGTCAGTATCACGACGAGTATCACTTAATAGTACTGTCAAATAAATGTTAGCTCCGTCCTTTTGTGACTTACGATTTGAGAAAAGGACATACCCTTTTCTCAAATCGTAAGTCACAAAAGGTATAATTTTAACTAACGGATAGGTTTATTCGGTGATTGAAAAATCAGCCCTTAATCATAAATCTTAAACTTCCAGCGTCCAGAAATCCGCAACCCATACACGCAGATCCTCTGCATCGTGCCGTCTCAGAACGGACGGCACGTCGCTCTCTTCACCGACTCGGGGTTCCTGTGGATCGGCTCCTCGGACTTCAAGAGCAAATACACGGAAACTGACACCGGCTGCATTAAGCAACCGAAGGAGCTCGTTTGGTTAGTGCAGTTACTGCAGTTTCAGTTTTAAACGCAACACTCTCGTGAGACTCATTCAATTCATACTAAATATTTAGTACATTACGACACAAGTGAAAGAAACATTTCATTTTTGCACGTGTCTCGTACGAAATTTTTTAGTACAGATTGCCCTCCGAAGTTTTAGACCTGATGTAAAATGAGCCACTTCTCGCACTAGAGCCTAAAAAAGGAACCATCTGTACTAAAATAGTACATTACGACACAAGTGCGAAAAACATGAAATTCGAAACGAGTGGCGATGTTTTGAAACACGACCGATAGGGAGTGTTTTAAATCGACACGAGTTACGAATTTAGTTTTTGCACGTGTCTCGTACGACGTTTTTTAGTGCAGATGGCCCGCTCCGAAGTTTTGGACCTGACGTAAAATGACCCACTTCTCGCACTAGAGCCTAAAAAAGGCACCATCTGTACTAAAAAATATATTTCACGCGGGTTACTTATGATACCATTTTTGAGTGTATCATCATTTATGTCTCATGAAAGCAAAATAAGTAGCAGTAATATTATTTTAAAATATTGCTATGCACTTGCAGGGAGCATGTTTGACACTGATAATATTTTACGATCACTTTTGTAAAACAGCTTGTTTACAATAATATCAGAAAAAAAATTGAATATGGTTTACCGCTCTTATTACACTCTACTATTTTAGTTTGGCAAACCAACTTGTCAGTACAAAAAGGCGACAAATTGAAATTCTCCATGTGCGTCGATCACTTAGCGCCTCAACTTTTTGTCTCATTTTTCTACAGGGTGTAATCGATAAGTGTTTACAGGCCATAATTCCGTAAATAGGAAAGATATCAGAAAACTTTTAACTGATATCGAAAGTACGTTATCCAACGAGTAGAATTATATTAATAACTTTTTCTAAATAGATGAAGTAATATTAAAAATACTAAGTTAAAACGCTCCCATATATTTAGTATGACGACTAAATACTAAATGTATGGAAGGGTTTGAAGTTAATATTTGGGATATTTCTGATTTTATTTCAAAAAAGTTATTAGTGTAATTTTACTCGTTGGGTAACGTACTTTCGATATCAATTAAAAGTGTTCTGATATCTCTCATATTTACGGAATTATGCCCTGTAAACACTTATCGATTACGCCCTGTATATTATCAATAATTCCACAGGTGCGGATCCCAAGCCGTAATAGCCCACTGGGACGACATGCTCTGCATATTCGGCTCCAAAGGCCAAAAAATGGAATTCCCCTACGACGGCCCCTTCCACGTGATCGCGGAGATGGACTGCGCTCGCATCGTGTCTCAGTTCACGCACGAGCTCATTGAGAAGGTGCCGGTGGTCATTGAGAAGATATTCAGGATCGATAGCACGGCGCCGGGGTCGTATTTGGTTGAAGCCTCTAAACAGTTTCAGGTAAGAACGGAATGATACGATCGATAGATCATGGCTGTTTCTTATGTATTATTAGGCTATTACCTATGAAATGAGGGTTTTCTTAAATGACGTTCACCAGGGCAGCACTGAGGCGTCAGGTCCAGAAACTTGTCTAAATTCTCAGAGCGCCTATAGTTTCGTGTTTGAATGTTTTGTATGAGTTATAAAATTATATAAAAAAATAAAAATACCTGCTAGTTCGTTTTTTTTGGAGCTAGATAATTGTGTTTCTGAGCGGGACCTTACGGCTAAGTGGCGCCAACTAGTGGCATACGTATTCGAGGAAACCCTCATCGGCGTTTTGTATGGAGAATTTTGTGTAAAGTTTATTTTTCATACAATGCATGTTGTGTATCATTTTTTTATGTCTTAATCAAAATTAACCAAATTTTTCCAGTAATATTAGACACATCTGAGGCGTGTTTTGTATATCACTATTTCATAACATAAGGTACCTACTACCATAAATTATAACTATTCGAAACATATGAACCGACAGCATGGCAAGAGTAGTTTACATAGCTTATTATTGAATATGAAGAAAAACAAATATTACTGTGAAAAACCTTTGTTACACAGTGCACTGTTGAAAACAAAAAAAACTCAGTTGCTCTTTAGATAATAAAATTAAGGACCAACTAAAATCTATGACCAAAAACGTTAATTTTATAGGTAATGAAAATGAACCACGTTCATTTCCAACCAAGAAGGAACAATAGTTTTATTCAACCCCCTCGTTATAATAATACTTACATACTTAAATATGCAAGCTTAAAAACAAACAAATTCGTGTACAGAAACGCAGCCACAGAGCCGATGAATACATCCGCCTAGTGAAGCCCGACCTGGCCAAAGCGGTGCAAGACTGCATCGACGCCGCGGCCTTCGAGTTCGAGCCCGACGTGCAGAAGATGCTGATCCGGGCCGCGCAGTTCGGCAAAGTTAGTATGTAGATTAGTCACCAAGGAATATAATTGATATCGGCTGTCTATAAACACAGTCATAGAGCAGATGAATACATCCGCCTAGTGAAGCCCGACCTGGCCAAAGCGGTGCAAGACTGCATCGACGCCGCGGCCTTCGAGTTCGAGCCCGACGTGCAGAAGATGCTGATCCGGGCCGCGCAGTTCGGCAAAGTTAGTATGTAGATTAGTCACCAAGGAGTACAGGGTGGCTGGTAAGTAGACCGACAAACTTGAAAGGTGTATTCCTGAACACATTTTGAGGCTATAATGTCATATGAACTTTTCTGGATTCGGCTTAGTTCAAGAGATAATGACTGTTATTCAAAAACTATTTTCATCACAAGTCACTGAAAAATGCCTGCACGATTAAAATTCATACACTAGTAGTTTTCATCTCGACATACACACTGATTAAAGTTAGAGAAAATGAGGAAAAAGTTTCAGAAAAATGTTCAACAAAAAATTTTTTTCAAAAACCCTGAAAAAAAAATTTTCCCCTACAATTCATTACTGGTCATGTACAAAAAAAAAACAAAATATGAAAATAAGGAATAAAAAAAATTTTTTTTTTTGTTCTACAATGACATATGTCACATATTTTTTTACTTCTTTTGTCATCAAAAATGCATTGGTACAGTCTGTCGGTATACTCGTTCCCACCCTGTATAATTGATATCGGCTGTCTATAAACACAGTCATAGAGCAGATGAATACATCCGCCTAGTGAAGCCCGACCTGGCCAAAGCGGTGCAAGACTGCATCGACGCCGCGGCCTTAGTATGTAGATAGTCACCAAGGAGTATAATTGATATCGGCTGTCTATAAACACAGTCATAGAGCAGTTGAATACATCCGCCTAGTGAAGCCCGACCTGGCCAAAGCGGTGCAAGACTGCATCGACGCCACGGCCTTCGAGTTCGAGCCCGACGTTAGTATGTAGATTAGTGACCATATTAGAATAGATTAGCCGTGAGGTGACGGCAGTAAGAATACATTTTAACTCCGTGCAGTATGCTCGCCCGCTATATAGGCACTCCAGCCTATTTTCCGCCGCCGTGCACCACGGAAGACCAGCGCTGTGGCACTGTCATAGCATTATGCTGAGTGGTGTCCGTTTGCAGCAACTACAGCGGCACCTATATTTCTCTGTGGTATTGATTGTTTTCATTCTTTGTTGTATTACCATGTAATTGTTAGCTCGTAAGATGTATTTTAATTAAGGTGCTTTTTGTAGTGTGTCTGCAATAAATATATATTCTATTCTATTCTATCCGTGCGGTGACGGAGTAAGAATACAAAAATCACCGCCCCTCTCTTCCCGTGGGTGTCGTAGGAGTCGACTAAGGGAAATACTGAGTATCCAGCTTCTCAGCCGGTGGTAGGGTATTTTTACTAGTACCCGCCTGGTTGGCTACCACCGTACATTCGGTGTAAACGCCCGTGAAATGACTTACCTTCGTGTTTGCCGTGTTTCGGGGTCAGCCGGTGTATTTACCAGCATCTAGCGGGCCAGCAAGGCGGTGGCAACTAACAGGTTACTAATTGTCTCCTGTTCGTTGCCGCCGCGATTTGGGCTCTACTTTTCACTTACGATCAGGTGGAGTGGAGCCACTTATTTGTGGTGCCAACGTTATTTTTATTGGGTCGGCAACGCGCATGTGACACCCTGAGGTTGCAGGCGCCCATAGGCTACGGTGACTGCTTTCCATCAGGCGGGCCGTATGCTTGTTTGCCACCGACGTGGTATAAAAGAAAAAAAAAAAAAAAAAAACTATTTTGGCCCCTCCCCAACTCTTCCCATGGGGCTTCACCGATTAAGGCCTCTACGTGTCCCGCCTGCATTGCTCCGCCGTGCCTGACGATGTGGTGGAGTATGTCCGCCGGAAGACAGATTACTCGCTGAGAGTGCAGCAGCTGCGGTCGCGCCACTACGTGCACTTCAGGGTGCTTAGCCAAGATGCCAATCGCTAGCGCTTAGTAGCGTAACATAGTTTTCCCTCTCTGTCACTCTTTCATATTAGTGCGACAAAGACAGTTAGCTGCGATTAACGATGAAGCGCTAGCGATTGGCAACTTGGCTAAGCACCCAGCTCTTTTGTGGTGCGCGTGCCGCGCCCGCTGCAGGACACCATCGCGAGTGCTGACTTCTGGCCGAAGAGCGTTGTGTTTCGACAGTTCCGAAGCAATCTGCCGAATCCTACGCCAGACCAGACGACGCTAAACTGTTTATAGCTGCAATGGAAGATCTCTTTAAGACTGGTAAGTGTAGCAGGAATTCGCTGAGTTGATGGTGTGTAATCATCATCATCGTCATATCAGTAAAAAACGTCCACTGCTGAACATAGGCCTTGCCCAAAGATTGCCACAATGACCGGTCCTGCGCCACCCGCATTCACCGGACATCTGCGACTTTCGCCAGGTCATTAGTCCACCTAGTGGGGGCCTACCCACGCTGCGCCGTCCAGTACGTGGCCGCCACTCAAGAACCTTTCTGCTCCAACGGCCATCGGTACTACGTGCAATGTGCCCCGCCCACTGCCTCTTTAGTATAGCAATTCCGAGAGCTAGTTATATCGGGGCATTTCTCCGAGCGTTTCAACCGCTGTGACTTCGATGGCAGCTTTATGACACGAATCCCGTGAGAGATGCAAGAACTTTAGGATATATAATGGTAGACGTAGTTGACAACTACCAAGATATCCAAAAAATGTATGAGATACCCGCGGGAATCGGGTAATAATGTAGCCACCGAAATCACGGCGGTTGAAACGCTCGAAGAAATGCCCATCGGTTACTTTGGTTCTGCTCCGAATGGCCTCATTTCTAATCCGATCTCGCACGCAGCATACCCGCTCCATTGTCCTTTGGGTGACTTTAAGCGTTCTGAAGCAACAAACGCTGATCAAAAATTTTCCTCTTCAAACACTGCAGAATATTGCACGAAAAGTTGGTAATAGCTTCCCGAACGCTGCCCAACCGAGTCGGATTCGACGATTGACCAGCACCGTATAATAATAATAAAGCCAGTTTTATTTCCTTAACAACTACTTACAGAGTTCAAAATTATTTAAATGCACGCTATTTCTAAAAATATTAATTTCTATTTTCTATTTTATTTTATATAAAGTTTTATTTAAAGTTGTTAGGAATGCCATTTATTGGGTAAAGGCCTCCTCCAATTTGTTCCATTCATTCCTGTCTTGCGCCTTTGTTAGCCATGCGGAGCCGGCCGCGGCTACTATGTCATCGCTCCACCTCTTTCGTGGTCGCCCTGGTTTTCTTTTTGCAATGGGCCCTTTCCATAGAGTCACTTCTTTTGTCCATCTTTTATCAGTAAATCTGGCTACATGGCCTGCCCAGCGCCATTTTATTTGAAGTGCATATTTGAGAGCATCCGTAATTTTCGTTTTGTTTCTTATGTGTTCGCTTCTCACTTTATGTATTCATCATACTTCTTTCCATCGCATAGCGACCAGCACCGTATATCTAACATGTATTCCAGGGCTTCCTCGTGGACCTGCAGCTGACGGAGCACTACGTGCGCACGTGCCGCTGGCTGCGCGTACTCAACGCCATCCGCGACCCCAAGGTCGCCATCCCGCTCACCTTCTACCAGTATCCTTTTTGACAATGCATGTTTACGATTCAGTACCAGATAGTAAAATATAAGGTCCGACCGAGATTCTCGGCCGCGAACTATACCAGTAATTGGAGTTCCAGGCCAACGAAACTACGACAGATGCGTTATTGTCAAATCTGTCAAAGTCTCTTACGTCATTGTCAAATAAAGTTTTCAGGTTTCCACAACCTTTTTGTTATTTAATTTATTTATTTAAAATAATTCCTAATAAACACATTATATACCTCTGTAATGTTTTTACGCGTTTCTGTTTAATATGGCTGTCACAACTAGGATTTTCTTAAAAACACGTAAATAAAATAAAACTTTGAAAACGGATAAACTCGCGTATATTAACTAATTTTAACTTCATTCCGACGTTTCGAACACTTTACAGGGTTCGTGGTCTGCGGATGACTGACAATGGAGGAAATTTGATAGATCTACCTCCATCAAAATAAGAAAGATAAGTACAAAACTACCCACCAAAGAAAAATTACTAAACCACAGACAATAAATTTTAAGGGTGGATGTACATACAAAATTTGCAAATTAAGCTAGTTATTCATTACAAATATTTTCAGAATGAAGACAAGAGACAAAATAAATAATCTACGCCGGTTCTATCCCTACGCCACTGCCTGAGAAGTATTTCCTTCCTTTGTATGATTGTATTGTTAGGAAGGTATCCCAAAATTGGGACCGGCAAGAAACTCAGCGGGACAACTCTTTTCAAAAAACATTTGTAGTACATCTTAAGATCATCATGCATTAAACCAAAACATACAATTTTGATTAATAAGGAAATTTAAAATAATTTTGAAAAAATGTTGCCAGTACTAAAAAGGGGGGGAATGGTCACCACCGCCAAATACATCAGCCTCACGGTTTATGTCTAGACTGTTCCTTTATCAGATGAACAACTGGATCCCAAGCTGGTGGTAGAGACAAGCTTCTTTCCATTCTATTAAAGTTTGGATATTTCATTATCTCAATAGCCTCACGCAACATTCTAGGCATGTTTCTCTTCTCCTTAACGAGAACCAAAGGCTTGTCAAACTTAATAGAATGATTCGGTCCATCACTGACATGCTCCCAAACCGCAGACTGTTGTCGACGGTGCTTGACATCGGCTATGTGTTCCTTCACCCTAGTAGTGATATTCCTCTTTGTCTGCCCAACATATGAAAGCCCACATTCACAGTCCAGCTTATACACTCCTGCATTCAGTAAGGGCGTGCTATACTTAACAGGCCTCAGAAACTGCGACATCTTCTTCATTGGCTTAAAATAGGTTTTAATAGAAGCACGTTTCAAGATGCGGCTGATCCTGTCTGTAACCCCTCCAACAAAAGGCAGAACGGCTGGCCTGCGCTCAACAGTGGGAATCTTCATACGAGTCTTCTGATCGGCTCGAGGGATCTTCAGGTTGTTTGCCCGAAGTGCCTGCCTAGCATGCCGAAGCTCCACAGCTAGATGCCGATCATCGCATATCTTTTGGGCTCTCTGAAACAAAGATTTGCCTACAGTAGCTAGTTGGCTGTGATGGTGGTGGGAATTGCCATTTAAATACCTATCAGTGTGAGTAGGTTTCCTATATACAGTGTGACCCAAAGTTTTATCCGGATTTCTTATAACCAAAACATCTAAGAAAGACAGAGAACAGTCATTTTCTAACTCCATAGTAAATTTAATTTTATCATGAATGGAATTTAAATGATCTAAGAAAGTTGAAACACTACTTTTTGGAAGGATAGTAAAGGTGTCATCTACATATCTTTTAAATATCTTCGGCTGCATGGGAGCCAATGAGAGTGCTCTCTCCTCGAAGTCCTCCATAAAGATGTCTGCGACAACAGGAGAAACTGGAGACCCCATCGCCACGCCATCCACTTGAAGGTAGAATTCACCGTTCCCTAGTAAGTAGCCAGATGTAAGGCAATGTTCCAACAACTTAGCGTATACCTCTGACATGTTCTGCTCCCTTAACCTTCTCTTGACAATTTCAATGCAGTCTTGCACAGGTGACCATGATTTCCTCATCCGTCAAAGTTAGGTCTAAAGACCTAACTTTGACGGATGAGGAAATCATGGTCAGTTTTGATGTCCAGTCACTATTCACCAGTTTACCTGTGCAAGACTGCATTGAAATTGTCAAGAGAAGGTTAAGGGAGCAGAACATGTCAGAGGTATACGCTAAGTTGTTGGAACATTGCCTTACATCTGGCTACTTACTATGGAACGGTGAATTCTACCTTCAAGTGGATGGCGTGGCGATGGGGTCTCCAGTTTCTCCTGTTGTCGCAGACATCTTTATGGAGGACTTCGAGGAGAGAGCACTCTCATTGGCTCCCATGCAGCCGAAGATATTTAAAAGATATGTAGATGACACCTTTACTATCCTTCCAAAAAGTAGTGTTTCAACTTTCTTAGATCATTTAAATTCCATTCATGATAAAATTAAATTTACTATGGAGTTAGAAAATGACTGTTCTCTGTCTTTCTTAGATGTTTTGGTTATAAGAAATCCGGATAAAACTTTGGGTCACACTGTATATAGGAAACCTACTCACACTGATAGGTATTTAAATGGCAATTCCCACCACCATCCCAGCCAACTAGCTACTGTAGGCAAATCTTTGTTTCAGAGAGCCCAAAAGATATGCGATGATCGGCATCTAGCTGTGGAGCTTCGGCATGCTAGGCAGGCACTTCGGGCAAACAACCTGAAGATCCCTCGAGCCGATCAGAAGACTCGTATGAAGATTCCCACTGTTGAGCGCAGGCCAGCCGTTCTGCCTTTTGTTGGAGGGGTTACAGACAGGATCAGCCGCATCTTGAAACGTGCTTCTATTAAAACCTATTTTAAGCCAATGAAGAAGATGTCGCAGTTTCTGAGGCCTGTTAAGGATAGCACGCCCTTACTGAATGCAGGAGTGTATAAGCTGGACTGTGAATGTGGGCTTTCATATGTTGGGCAGACAAAGAGGAATATCACTACTAGGGTGAAGGAACACATAGCCGATGTCAAGCACCGTCGACAACAGTCTGCGGTTTGGGAGCATGTCAGTGATGGACCGAATCATTCTATTAAGTTTGACAAGCCTTTGGTTCTCGTTAAGGAGAAGAGAAACATGCCTAGAATGTTGCGTGAGGCTATTGAGATAATGAAATATCCAAACTTTAATAGAATGGAAAGAAGCTTGTCTCTACCACCAGCTTGGGATCCAGTTGTTCATCTGATAAAGGAACAGTCTAGACATAAACCGTGAGGCTGATGTATTTGGCGGTGGTGACCATTCCCCCCCTTTTTAGTACTGGCAACATTTTTTTCAAAATTATTTTAAATTTCCTTATTAATCAAAATTGTATGTTTTGGTTTAATGCATGATGATCTTAAGATGTACTACAAATGTTTTTTGAAAAGAGTTGTCCCGCTGAGTTTCTTGCCGGTCCCAATTTTGGGATACCTTCCTAACAATACAATCATACAAAGGAAGGAAATACTTCTCAGGCAGTGGCGTAGGGATAGAACCGGCGTAGATTATTTATTTTGTCTCTTGTCTTCATTCTGAAAATATTTGTAATGAATAACTAGCTTAATTTGCAAATTTTGTATGTACATCCACCCTTAAAATTTATTGTCTGTGGTTTAGTAATTTTTCTTTGGTGGGTAGTTTTGTACTTATCTTTCTTATTTTGATGGAGGTAGATCTATCAAATTTCCTCCATTGTCAGTCATCCGCAGACCACGAACCCTGTAAAGTGTTCGAAACGTCGGAATGAAGTTAAAATTAGTTAATATACGCGAGTTTATCCGTTTTCATAGTTTTATTTCATGAGTAATCCTCGCGGTAACCGAAGAAAATATTATGAACACGTAAATACCTAAAAACTTTTATTTTCTCTTAACTAACATTGATATGACAACATTTTCTTGTAAAGAACTTAAAATTACCAGTGAACACAAACGACAGCGTGCCATATTTATTAAGACAGTATTTATAACATTTCACCCAGTATATTTCATTTGGAATTGAATTTTTTGATGATGGGGTGTATAGCGAAGCTAAACATGGCTGAACCAAGTGGGTCACCTTGTTAACAACCTACGGAAGAAAACAAAACGTTAGATCTCTATGATAATTTAAATGGAGAACTATAGCACTGCCAAAGAAATTTGTAGGTCAAAGGAATTTTACGAATACGAAATGTGAACATAAAGCACGCTACAATGTATTATTCTGAAATTTTCTAAACATATGCAGAAATAGGGTTTTAATTTATGTGTAGTTAAATTGCTGTACAAACAGCAACACTCCTAAGGGACCATTAAAGACAGAGCAGAGAGAAAATGAAAGAGATAAATATATTTATATTATGTCAACTTCAAATTGAATAATACACGGGAATGTTGATTGTTCGCACTGTTCTCAACTTGGTCGAATAATACAAATCGGGTTCCGAAATCTTATGAGACTGGTATCACGACTTCGGCCGAACTCTGCTGACCAATGGCGCAGGCATTGCTACGGTTAACCAATGATCGCTCGCGGTTTCTTCAGAAGGTGACATTACCATGGTTACGTAATAACAAAAATCGCGATTTTTCCGGAAGCTGACGTTACTATAGTTACGTTATAATTATATAACATCCGCTTTAGTCCTGTAGACGTCAATCTAACTTCAGAGCCGGTAATTTGACTGCTAAGCTGCTATGTAGAAATTTTCGTACATTTTCCTTTCAACGGCTGTCACTGTCAGATATTTTTTCAAAGTTAGAATTTCAGCCAGAAACTATCAATTCTATTAAACATTTGTATAGCTACTGACAGATTAAAGGATTATAGGTAGACTGTCAAACGTCTATCTACCATATTTCCACAAAGGTTACATAAGTATTCAACTAAGAGCGGCCGTACACCTGTAAGTTCTTACGTAAGTTGTAGGGACGGAGCTATACAAAGGAACGAGATAGCGATATTCACCTCTCATTCCTTAGTATAGCTCCGTCCCTATAACTTACGTAAGAACCTACAGGTGTACGAGCGCTCTAACGTCAACTAAGAGATCAGGGTCACGTTTTATAAAGTTACAATTTACAATTTCGCTGTTTGCCTCTCTAACGTACGCACATATTGGCTAGAAAGAGAGGCAAACAGCGATGCTTAGCCAAGATGCCAAGCGCTAGCGCTTAGTAGCGTATCGTAGTTTTCCCTCTCTGTCACTCTTTCTTATTAGAGCGACAAAGACAGTTAGCTGCGATTGACGATTAAGCGCTAGCGATTGGCAACTTGGCTAAGCATCCTGATGAATTATAATAAAGACAGCAATAGCATTTGTCTCTGTCAATGAAAAAAATAATTTAAAATTGTCCGATAACATGGCTATTTGTAAAAATATATTGACTTGAAAAAATACCTCGCCTATTAATGTCAGAAAAATCATGGCATCCGATTTGAAGAAACCGTGATTAAATTACTAAACGGTTTTAAACAAATCTATGAAGAACTGTCGTTATCCAGTTTCCACTAGGAACAACGACATCTAGCGTCTAATCATGGCCGATAGCTAATTCTTAATTTTCGTAGACGAAGGAACTTTTATTGTGTCAACTAGTTTTCAAATACTGAAATTTTGACGCATCAAAGATTCGATGACATATCATCGGGGACCATCGGAAATGTCGCGATCGTGCCTACTAACGAAAAATACCGAACCCATAATATTACACGACCAAATTGCATCCTTTGCCAAGTGGCTCAACATTCCTATGTAAGTGACATGTGACTGTAAGTGTGATTCTCTTTCATGCAATATTTCCAATTTCTGAAGTGTATACCTAGCTGTGTTGCTGTTTGTACCAAATGTTGTTAACACCTGGGTCGCGTTTTATAAAGTTACAATTTACAATTTCGCTGTTTGCCTCTCTAACGCACGCACCTGAGGTGGTACCAGCGCAATACAAACTTTGTTACTAATAATTGCGGATAATGCCGTTTTTATTAAAATATCTTATATTTACGTGAAAATAAGTAAATAATATTGTTTCTATAAATTAACGAATTAAAATTACCAATAAATAAGATATCTCAACGTCTGTTTATAGAAAATAAGGATTTACAATTGTATGAACATTTCATTGTTGTGGCAATATTTTCGTAAATTCTTTGGCCTCGAACTCCAATTAGTGGTTTAAATTGTACTAGTCTCGGTCTCGGCCAAGACAAAATCCATAGTCTCGGTCGGACCTTAAAAATAATCGAAGATTCGATTTGAATCCATTTGTGTCTATTATGTCACGATAGCCCAGTGGGCTGGTTATAAAAAAGATTACTCTTGAAGTTGAACCACGTTGTATTATTTTACGAATTCTGTAAAAACAATAATAATATTTAAATATTTTAAAAATGCTCAAAGGTCTGACCGAAGCTACTGCAAACTGGCTTTCGAAGAAAACTTATAAATTATCTATATCGGAACTACAGCAATAAATTCATGAAAATGTCGCGTTATTTCACTCTGAATTGAATAAGGGCGTTTTTTTCCATCCGTTTAGTGTTGCAGGTACAAGGTTGAGTTAGTATATGTATGATCACTATGTTATTATTATTGATTTTATTCCCTTGGTATGTATTTATACGTAAAAATATCAATGATTTCTACAAATATACCTTAGCACTTACCCTTAAATAATTAATCATAAAAAACCGAACACGAAGTTGATTATAAACCATATTTTGCAACGTCTAGTCAAACTTACAATTTTACTATAAAAAAAATATAATGCGATTAGTTATTCATGAAATAAAAATATTATAGTTTTATTTAATTTTTAGAGCAATTAAATAATAGACACTTCTTATTTGTAAATCTTTATGTTGCTATACAATTTACGTTAACGTATAATTTTTGGCACGACTTCAAATTATTCGTCCACGTGTGATCACGTGAAAACAACGATCGGTGTTTCCTAATGTTCTATTTGCGACTGACTCTGTTATGCGTCTAATTATAGAATGACATATTGCTATCTAATGTGGCAACACGGAATAGTTATGGATTTGCATACGCTAGAGAAGAATCCAGATTGAAGTTTCCATAAGCCGTCCTTCTAACGTATGCATTAGAAGCCATTATGGATTAAATTTGAACTGAACTTTTGTCTGACTTATACATTAGGGTTGCATAATGCATAGGTATTTAGTAGAATGCAACATAATTATGTGTTCGAATATTATTATTCTATTGTTTGTAATAAACTCAACTTAAAGTTAACTTTATGTTATAAAGTATTTATCTAACTTTCAGTTATAATTTATGTGAAAGTTTCCGTACAAACAGCACGCTCACGCCGCACTCTGAAAACTCATATGTTTAACTGAGCCTTTATCTTCTAACCCCCTTATTCATAAACGTCTGCTATCTTAACAAGCCGCTAATAATTTGTTTGTCCCTTTTGCTCTTGTGGACACATTGTTAACCCGGCGAGCATGAGGTGAAAAAATGTCATTGGAAAATAGACTTTGTCATTATTGACATAAGTGACAGGGGTGGGGTGGGTATGAGATACCCTGGGTCATGCTCCCTGGGTTAAGATAGAAAGGGACAAACAATTATTAGCGGCTTGTTAAGTTAACAAACGTTTATGAATAAGGGGGTAAGATCTTTCGTTTTATGGGTCAATCACTTTTTATGTTTATTAATTTTATTGTTGGACAAAAGTTACATAGTTTGCTAGAATAAAGTATTCGTGGATGACCCGCCATAGAATGGACCCGTAACTGTCCATAAATTTAAGTTTTATAAATTTTAATGCTATTAAGTTGTGATTTTAAGGGTGACCCAGAACGTAACCATAGGAACGAGCGACATAAAAACGTGATTAACCCTTATCACTACATAGTATAAAATAAAGTCACTTTTTCTCATGTCTTTTTCATATGTCCATTTGTACGCTTAAATCTTTAAAACTACGCAACGGATTTTGATGAGATTTTTTTTTAATAGGTAGAGTAATTCAAGAGGAAGGTTTTTATGAAGGTATAGTACCCGTGCGCAGCCGGGGCGGGTCGCTAGTATTGAAATAAAATGCATGGCCTGTAATAAATCCTTAATGCAACGCACAGAGTTCAAAACCTAGGCGAGCGAATCCTGCTGGACCGGCTGATCTGGCGGCGGCTGCACTGCCTCGCGCTGCACATCGCCGGCTACCTGCAGCTCAAGGAAGGCCAGACCCGAGTGCTGTCGCACTGGGCTTGCTACAAGGTAACTTAGTCATTCTCGGAGGTGTGCAGCAGCGTTCCCGAAACCCCGCATACAGAGCGAGCGGCGGAACACCCCAGGGGTTCAGTCTGTGCGAGTCGGACATAACCACCCGGCTGCTCCCGGGCCGGGTGGTATCCATAACGGATTCCCCTGGGTTAACCAAAAAAAAAGGTAACTAAGTCACAGAATCAGTAAGAGGGACCGCTATCGACCGCGACATCTGCTTGTAGCGGCCCGGACACGAGCATGCGCGAATTTCGGCGCGGCAAGCGTTTTTACTAATGATTGCGTGTGATCCCAACTAACCACCGCGCGTTGCAAGTGTCGACCGCACAATGAACTGATAAAACGCTTGCCGCGCCGCAATTCTACCTGCAGCTCAAGGAAGGCCAGACCCGAGTGCTGTCGCACTGGGCTTGCTACAAGGTAACTTAGTCACAGAATCAGTAAGAGGGACCGCTATCGATCACCGCGACATCTGCTTGTAGCGGTACGGACACGAGCATGGGCGAATTTCGGCGCGTCAAGCGTTTTTCCTAATCATTGCGTGTGATCCCAACTAACCACCGCGCGTTGCAAGTGTCGACCGCGCAATGAACTGATAAAACGCTTGCCGCGCCGCAATTCTACCTGCAGCTCAAGGAAGGCCAGACCCGAGTGCTGTCGCACTGGGCTTGCTACAAGGTAACTTAGTCACAGAATCAGTAAGAGAAACCGCTATTGATCACCGCGACATCTGCTTGTAGCGGCCCGGACACGAACATGCGCGAATTTCGGCGCGGCAAGCGTTTTTACTAATCATTGCGTGTGATCCCAACTAACCACCGCGCGTTGCAAGTGTCAACCGCGCAATGAACTGATAAAACGCTGCTGTTGTCGCTGAACTGGTAAAACGTAAAATGCTGTCGCACTGGGCTTGCTACAAGGTAAGGGAACATACCCATACTACGTGACCTGTTTAGGGGGGGGGAGGGCGTACGCCAAAGTACCACCGGAGGGGTCCGGTATCTTGTCACGTGACTTTTGGAAAACTCCAGCTGATGAAGCTTATTAACAAAATTAAATTTACAGGCAGAGGCACTCTCCTTTTTAACCGCCCTTGATGCATTAATAAATGTACTAAAATACATATAACATTTTTAAAACCAAAAGTACAATTCTACAATTTAAATTTACTATTTAACCTACGCCTGCACTCTCGTAGTACACGTTTTCAAAGACCAAAAAATACTACGTGAAAACTAAGACGGGGGGGGGGGGGGGGTCAAAAACTCTTAAAAAAGGGTATGTTCCCTAACTTAGTCACAGAATCAGTAAGAGGGACCGCTATCGACCGCGACATCTGCTTGTAGCGGCCCGGAGCGGATTGACGGCTCGGACACGAACATGCGCGAATTTCGGCGCGGCAAGCGTTTTTACTAATGATTGCGTGTGATCCCAACTAACCACCGCGCGTTGCAAGTGTCGACCGCGCAATGCACTGATAAAACGCTTGCCGCGCCGCAATTCTACCTGCAGCTCAAGGAAGGCCAGACCCGAGTGCTGTCGCACTGGGCTTGCTACAAGGTAACTTAGTCACAGAATCAGTAAGAGAAACCGCTATTGATCACCGCGACATCTGCTTGTAGCGGCCCGGACACGAACATGCGCGAATTTCGGCGCGGCAAGCGTTTTTACTAATCATTGCGTGTGATCCCAACTAACCACCGCGCGTTGCAAGTGTCAACCGCGCAATGAACTGATAAAACGCTGCTGTTGTCGCTGAACTGGTAAAACGTAAAATGCTGTCGCACTGGGCTTGCTACAAGGTAAGGGAACATACCCATACTACGTGACCTGTTTAGGGGGGGGGAGGGCGTACGCCAAAGTACCACCGGAGGGGTCCGGTATCTTGTCACGTGACTTTTGGAAAACTCCAGCTGATGAAGCTTATTAACAAAATTAAATTTACAGGCAGAGGCACTCTCCTTTTTAACCGCCCTTGATGCATTAATAAATGTACTAAAATACATATAACATTTTTAAAACCAAAAGTACAATTCTACAATTTAAATTTACTATTTAACCTACGCCTGCACTCTCGTAGTACACGTTTTCAAAGACCAAAAAATACTACGTGAAAACTAAGACGGGGGGGGGGGGGGGTCAAAAACTCTTAAAAAAGGGTATGTTCCCTAACTTAGTCACAGAATCAGTAAGAGGGACCGCTATCGACCGCGACATCTGCTTGTAGCGGCCCGGAGCGGATTGACGGCTCGGACACGAACATGCGCGAATTTCGGCGCGGCAAGCGTTTTTACTAATCATTGCGTGTGATCCCAACTAACCACCGCGCGTTGCGCGTGTCGGTCGCGCTATGAACTGATAAAACACTTGCCGCGCCGCAATTCGTTTCCGTGGCCGAGAGATGACACCCCTTACTTTAGTACACTTTATTCTTTATTCAACAACAACCATGTAAAAAACAGCTTACGCCAAGACATTACATGTGGAATTATCTATAAGCTGACATAATTCTAGTAGTTATAACATTTTAATATATCAAAATAATGAAAAGGAAAAATTATAGGGTACAGTCGCAGGTATTAAGGTAATGGTTAATTTTTCGTCTAAGTTGTGTCCATCTATCAGATCTCGTACTTGACGCAACGAACAGTTCAAAACCTAGGTGAACGATACTGCGAGACCGGCTCATGTGAATATACCGGCTACCTGCAGCTCAAGGAAGGCCAGACCCCCGTGCTGTCATAATGGACTTGCTACAAGGTAACTTTTCACTTAACGCAACGAACGCTTAATACAACACAATACAGAACTCTTTATTGCACACCTCACACGTAAAAATAAGTACGACAAACGAAAGAAATACTATAAACTGAGGTCACAAAAGGCGGCCTTGTCGGAAAATATTTAATTATAAAATGAATACAAACAACAATTATAATAGACATTATATATTATACATACTCGTACCTACATAAATAAATATAAGCACTGCTTAATTTTACAAGTTAAGTACTTAAAACGTCAATATAGGTTTAAAATTAATTATTCACAAAGAATAAAATAAAAGGTTATACAGTAAAATCCTTACAAGAGCTAGCCAAGTAATTCAACTATCAGATTTCTGACCATCCGACTGTTGCTCGTTCATTCTCAACTGATAAGCACCAGTTACAATATCATCCGGAGTTTCAAACAGAATGGCCCGCACCAAGTCAGGTAGGTTAAGTACACAAGCGAGCTCAACAAGATGGTCCAAGTTCTGTGGAGTGACCGCCCGCGACAGCCTGGCGATGCAGTCCGTCTTCAGCTTGTCCATGAAGTAGTGCGCTGCTATCTGAAGTAGAGTCTCTACGTGGTCGTCTTCACTAGGCAACGCGTCCAAGTACATGTAGTCCTTTAGGTGCTTCAGGGTCTGGACTGTGACGCCATCCATGCTGATGCGTCCTTGCGACGTCTCCTTCCATTCCCCTCTCATCATCAGCTTGAACATGTCGCTATGCATGAACAGTATAGCTTTGTGTACTGGCACACTACCGTCGGATGTGCTCAGATCAAAGTCCGTGAACTCTGTATCTTCGTAAAGACTATTTCTTGCCAACGGAGCGGTCGGCTGCATGTTAAGAACAGTAATGTCCATGTGAAAAAGAAATGACGCTACCCATATATGGCCTTGGTATATTGAATCCTGATCTTTATTGTCGCAAATTTGTGAAATTGGAATTGTTGTCCATTTATTAGTGCAGTATATCCGTTCATTAAAATCCATGCAAGTTATTTTAAGCGGAATTACAGGATTACTTGCCGTTTCAACTGTACTCATGCTTACAGACTGTAATTTTAAATTACTTTTAAATTTATTGTAATGGTGTTCGAATTTGAACTTCGCTAGAATCTTATTACTTATATTAATTTGTTTGCTACTTATTTCACTCTTATTGAAGTTGTTTTCGTTTTTGAAATTAGATGTCGATATCGAAAATATTATCTTCGAAGTTGAACCCCGTTGCAGTATCTCCACATTTCTGTAAATAAAACACGATAATGCTGCAAAACGTTGTCAACTCGCACTAAGAAGACAAGTGGTCTCGATAAAAAGTAGCAGTGTATGATGTGGTATCTTTTCGAACTGATCGGTTTTGATTATGCAGTACTTATTTTTTAGTAATCCTTATACACTTTAGTTTAAAATAAAAATACAATCATATTAAAGTATTAATTGATTTGCGTTTTAGAGAATATGATCTAATATAAAACAGTTGCATTAGTTAACTGGTTCCTACTCAAGGCAGTCAGAAGTACCACTACTCAAGCTCTGAAAGTACTTTTGTAGGGGAGTTCATTTTCGGTGAAAAATGCAAAACCGCCAAAGTAGTAAATACCTCTCAGCACCCCCAAATTTAAAGTAAATTAAACAAGGGCTGTTTCGTAATGAAACTGTTCAAAGACGCATAAAATTACTCTTTAAACATTCAGAAAATGTATTGTTAAAATTAAAAATCAGGTAAATACCACCGTGTTCAAAATACTAAAGGTACATTGGAACAAGTAACACTAAATCTTCCACATGATCATTTGATTGAATATATATTTTCGTTTTTAAGTTTTGTTTATAAGGATTTCAAAAAAATAAGTCCTGTTTAAAAAAAACCGGTCTGTTTAATAAATATACCATATCATACGCTGCTACTTTTATACCGAACTACTCTTTAAAAAAATCGCCTATTGTACGATATACAGATATTGAAATAAATACAAAAATATGAATTATCCACCTCCGTCGCTTTTATTCACTTCAGAAAACTATCATACAAAGCTGTTGTATTGGTCCAGTAAATAAATGAAACAGTTAATTCTGTAGAGCACCTACAGTAACCACTTAATCTTTTTTTTGTGTCAGAAAAATAATACGAGTATCAGATGTAGCTACCTCCAGGTAATGCAACTACACACCACTTGACGTCATAGTCAGTTAAGCCAAAGCTAATTTAATTACGTAACTTTGTATTTAGACGGTGCTTTTGTGTCCAAGTTCCTATTTTTTTCCATTATAGTTAACTAGCTGGTGCCATCGACTTTGTCTGTTCTGCACACGTACAGGCGATTTTAGCGATAAAACATATTTTATGTCCTTTCTCGGGTGTCAAACTATCTTCATACTAAATTTCAACAATATCGGTCAAGCGGTTTTAATGTGACGAGATAACAGAAGAGAGCTTTCGCATAATATTAGTATGGACTAGGGCATGCAATCCCGGGATTAATTTGTAACTATTGCATACATTTCGCGCTTTCATGAGCACATTTTCGCAATATAAAATATTTTAAAAATAAAAATAAAACCGCCTTCAAAAATTCGCCCGAACTAAAAAGTTAAAAATAATTTTGGTTCCTACTTCTTAGGATTTCCTACCCAAACCTTTAAACCTTTTACCCTATTCATTGAAATAAAACATTATGGCTAGGTACCCTACAGATTTCTTAGAAGTCGGTGCCAAGCCGAATACGTTCATAGGTATATATTAGATAGAGCTTTGTAACTTACTGTCACTCCGATTACGCTTTTATCAACAGAATGGTCTGCCTCAATCATTTTCATGAAAGCATAACCGGAGTGACAGTATATTACAAAGCTCTATCAAATACATATAAGTACTCGCAAAGTGAACATATTTGGCTTGGCACCAAGGCCTATCAACTACTATGGGCATACGAGATTTTTCTTAATTTGTCAATGTGTGGGTTGGTATTTCATACCAAAGTTACCAACAATTCAAATAGGATTTTTAAAGTACAGCAACTCTGCTCTAAACTGTCTGACACATCAAATTTGACGTCAATGATTGACGGTCAATGTGTCAATGCTTGTCAATATGAAATTTATAAATTACGGTATTTTGATAATTTCGCACCTTTAAAATTAAAGTGACCTTACTTGAAATTAATCTAATAGCTTGCCATTTCCATTGCCAATGTAAAATATGTAGTCCGGCTCTAAGGAAGCATATTTCCAGCCCTTTGCCTTCCGAGATTCTGCAGCCATTTAGGTGTACGCATGGTGCGACTATATTCAGATGCAAACTACTTATATTATTAAGGAGATGGTTACGTGTACGCCTCCCGGAATATCGACGCATGAAATGAAGTGGCCGTCAGAAACTCAGCACCCGTCATGGAACCGTCATACCATACAACCGAACAACAACAATTAGCGGAGAACAACACGCCGGCACCGAGTAATTGAACAAGCAAGCTCCGGATCCGGGTTACTTATCACATGCGCGTGTGATTTCCAGGTTCAGCTGCCACTCGCGTCAGCCACGTAGCATATATTGTGCTCTGGCGCCATTCACAGAAAGAATATGACTCGTGTGCTAATCCCAAGAATAGTGACAAATTGACATCCAGCATTCACATGCACCGCACCAGACCTTGGAATGGTAATGATGCTTGCCTTTAAATTCATTATTTTTATCTCTATTATGCAACACTTGTGATTTCCTAGTGGGTTTGCTTATTTTTTTAGATAGCGACGGCTTCGGCTATACCTTGGTTGCCTGAAGAATACTGGTCTTCATTAACATCTCTGAATGCCCTGCATGGACAGTGCAAAGTTCTTTGTGGCAGACATTTTCAAGATTCTTGCTACTGGGATATTTATAGAACATGTCTGACCAAACATGCAGTTCCAGGATTTGACATCAATACATTCCAAATGATCCAAATGATCAGTATCTTCCATAGTACAACAGGTATTACTAATAGTTAATATTTCAGCTACATCCATGTTTAGTTAAATTGATTATTAGAAATTAAATTGATCATTATCAAGTCCATGAAAGTAGATTTCCGGGCACTTACAAGTACCAACTTAGGACCAAGGTTTATATACCAATTTACCAATTATGGCAATTATCAGTTTTATTTAAATATTAGTAAAAATTTCTATATTACAATGGGTACAACTTATCTTAACTAATCTCAACCATACCTATCCTAAAATTAAAGTAAATAATGAATTGTTAGTAGAATGTAAAAAAGAGTAAACAAATATTTTCATATCATTTGACATCTTGGACACTATCGTGAAACACGTTAGCTTAGCAGGTATACATATATTTTTACGTTAATACTAATAATTTAACTAAAAATATATTAAGTGAACTCAAGGTTTAAGATTTTAAGTTCGTAATAAAACAAGATTGTGTTGGAAAATTGCGTGATTATGGAATAATGCAAGTTTTTAGGTTTATTTACTTTTTTTAGATTCTACTGACAATTGGTACGTATGATGTAAGCTAGACCATGTTACGTTTTTGAATACTGTTGCGGTATAAGGTATTAATTTATTAGAATACTTTAACTGTTAGATTATTTGAAATGGTCTACATATCATTATATTTTGTTCAGATCAACCTCTCATCTCATAGGATATGGTAGCTGAATGTTCAAAAAACCAAGTAAACCTGATAGAGAAAGTAGAACCTGTGATAAGACCAAGTAGTGCTGCGGCTGAACCATTCAAATTGACGGTAAGTTTAGACTTATAACTTATAAGTTTACAATTTGTGACCATCAGGAATGGTCATAAAAGCACCAAATACGCGTGTTCTAGACCATGTATCAATACTGTACCTCATAAAAGTCATAAACCAATTAATAATATTTTAATCACACGTTTCATAATATTATATGTGTGTATTGCGAGTAAAAAAGCGCCTGTTTCAAATTGGTTGGCAAAAATACAAGTAAATTTTTCGCCGACCAATTTGCAACAGGCGCTTTTTTAGTCGCAATACAATTTATGACACGTGTGAGTTCCAGAACGTAGTTCTCACACGTATGATGCAAATTTTGTGATTATTTAGATATCTCTCTTGCTATCGTAACGACACAACAATATTATTTTTTCGTTTTAAATCAAATCAAATCATTTATTGCACACATATGTACATTCCTTCAATTATATTATGACTTCCTTCCAAATAGGAATCAAAAATACTGAAAACTGTATCGGACCACTTCTACTAGGTATTAAATAAATAAATATTCAGGTACACTGGACGATGTCAGACAATTCAACTTAGCCCCTTTAGCAATAATACTTTATGAATGTAAACGGCGCTATACATACATACTTATTTAGAACTTTTTATACCACAAACAAGCATAGCTCATAGTAAGAAGCTACAGTAACCTATAGACACCTGCAAATCCAGAGGATCCACTCGTGCGTTGCCGACCCTTTAAAACCCTATTAAACTCCTTTTTGAGGATCCCCATACTGTAGTCGATTAAGAAATCCTCGTAGTACTCGTAGTATTTACGAGTAACTATCTTCCTAATACTACCAAATACAACTACTATGTACAAGTAACTCAAATTAAACAAACAGTACTTAGCCTAAGTTTTATCATAGCTGAAAACCTATTCGAAACAAAATAAATATTTGTAATTTGGAGAGTGAATTGAAAGTTTATGATAGTTATCATCAGCAAGAAGAGCCGAAAGACACACTACACTGCTGGACACAGGCCTCTCCCAAAGACTGCCACAATGACCACTGCCGTATTATTCATAAGAGGGGTTTTGCCGTAATCGCCATGTTTGGCATGCGGGTTGGCTATCGTATTACTTACCTCCACCATAGTCAAAGTGTACGAGACAACCACAGGAACACTTGGGGTGGTCAGAAACGTATTCTTACTGCCTTCACCACGCGCCCTAGCTTATGACAATTATGAATTATGAATTTTATGATGGGATAATACTCTTTAATTCGATTTCAGGGCAAGTCGTCTCAGATGGATTGTCTAGTAGCTGGATGCTCAACAGTCCCCGTCGAACTAGTGGGCGAAGGAACACTGCTTGTAAAGGTGCATTCCACCTCAATGCGGACGATCCTTTGGCTCTTTTAGTCTGAATGCACTTATATAAGTGCCATAGGATCGTCCGCATTGATGGTATGTTAATCATAATTTTATTGGCGTCGCGTCATCAGCCTCTCTCAGTCCACTGCTGGACGTAGGCTTCTATTAACTATGCCTATCAGCGCATTAGGAGGTAAATGCTCGTCGCCACGCTGCACAAGCGGGTTGGCGATCGTAGTAGTGTATACAGTATGCTGCTGCCCATTAACAATCTTCTATAAAAGAATATTTATTAACACTTTGATACGGGAAAGATATGGGGAACATATTATAGCACAAATATCATAACTATAAATTATAATTATAGTATAAAAAATCCAACAAATTTGTAGCAAACTAGCAACACTAGCAACCCTAATTAGTTTCGCCATGTCCGTCTGTCTGTGATGTCCGCAGCATAACTCATTTGGCCGTTAGTCCTACTAGAAATTAGCAATACGGTAGGTACAGGTATAGGTACAGTCGGGTTCAAAATTGCATGGACAGTTTATGAATTAATTAGTTCATAAATCTTCCATGCAATTTTGAACGCCACTGTTCATTATAAATTTAAGAGTCAAACTCTTGTCGGCGTAACTGATGAATGTAGCTGTCTCCATCTAACTCTGTCCAAAGCCGCCTCCTTGACTTCCTTGTACGACACGACGTCTACTTTCTCTTCTATTTGTTTCATGCAACTTCTTCTAGCTTCTTCCTCGCTTCCCTTTAATCCTTCCTTCTATTATGTTTTTTATCAAAGCGTCATATCGTATAAGGTGGCCAAACATGGTATAATGATGATAGGTACATACTAATCACGCTGATAAAGTGGTAGAATAAAATATATAAAAAAAATCAGGCACGGTTACGTGTACGGGACGGAAAGTGGGGATGATTTATTTTATTTTGCTGTAATCTTGTAGTATGGGGTATCGTTATATAGATTTTTTTAAAAAAGAATAAGAGTCCCAAAATGTTTTTTTAACGTCTACATTTTCGGGAATAAATTCAGATAAAAAAAATGTTCACAACTCTAAGTTTTCATCGGTGGATCAGAAAAATATGAAAAAAATCATAAATACTTTAAAATTAAACTACATAATATTTTTCCCCTCACTAGCTCGTAAAGCGCTCGTTTATCCTTTAATACGAACGGGTAAAAACGCATATTATTCACTTGTGTGGCAAAGTAATGACCTTGGAGCGTAGCGCGAAGTAGCATTCGTTTAACAGATAATAAAACGTAAAATGCTCATGGAAGTAGCATTCGTATAAAAATAGTAAACTAAACAACTTTCAGAGTGTTCTGTTATAATTTTGTAAAAATAATGAATAAGAATGATTTAATAATGCACTGGCGTTGGTGTGCAACTACAGGAATGAATTAAAATCGTGCTGCGTTTACTTTTTCGTGCTAAGTTTACTGCGACAAAATCTTGCATTAAATACATGATGCATTTCGAAAATTATTATCACTAACCTGATGATGATTGTAATGTGAACAAATAATACCTTTTTTGAGTTCCCTCGCTATAGTGAGGGGAAAAGTTTTGTGTTACACACGGGTGCAAATGTATTTTACTTCTCGTATGTTAAAACATTTCATACTCGCGGGTAAAATACAACTTTGCACCCTTGTATAACAAATAACTATTATTTTGCACAGATCGGCCCAGCCATTTTTGAATTACTGCGGAATTGGCCGGTTTTTCATATTGGCCTATGAGAACGTATTTAGTACAATAAATGATTAGTGTATTTCCATTTGTTTTCAGGATTCAGGAATAACGAAAACACCAGACCAACGAAACAAAAAAGAAAAATAATTTGAAGACATATTAACAAAAATAAACTAAGCCAGCACTCCGAAAGTTCCGAAACACAGCAACATTTTCATATTTTTTACAAAAGAAGGTTAAAGAAAAAAAATTCAAGTTAGATAAACAAAATTTAAAAAAAAGTTATGATGGGAGTGTGAAATGTTTATTTGAGTTGAATTTAAATCACTCGTTCACTTTATTACTCGAGAGCCAACTTATTAATTATAATTACCGAAGAACCAACAAGGCAGAAGATATAATTTAGACCAATAAATACTGACCTTAACATTATACAAGAAATCACCATCTTGTTATCGTTTCCTAACAAATATTTTTTCATTGCCATGCCCGACAACGTGAAATAAAATACTGAATATGGTACCCATTAAGCTAGGAACCAACAAGCAGGTCTTTGCTGGATTGAAGTCAATGGCTGAAACATTTACCGACGACGACAGCATAATAATCTCATTAGTTTAGGACGAAATGACTATCAAAGGCAACATGGCAACATCTCAATTTCAACCCACAACTGGACAAGAAGACACAAGAATAACATCATTGTAACTATTGATGTCAAAACTTTAGGTTTGTGGGGCCCCAAGGCACAGATATCAAGGAATGAGTACGTGATCAAGCTTTAAAATGTTATAGGAAATGGGAGCGAATCTTCATCTTCTAAAAGCGAGCTGATACGCATAATCTCGTTTCTGCCTAATACTTTATAGGTTGGTGTATCGAACAGTTTGACTACTTTGGTTACTAGAATAGTAGATTACACACCAAGGGGATAAAGCACTGTTTTATGTCACGGGCGCGACATTGAATCCTGAACGTAGCGAAGGACTTTCAGTTTAATATAAGTGAAAAATATAGCTTAACTCAAGTAAGTCACCTACATACAAGTCACATAAAAGCGGAAGTCCTTATCTAAATTATAGTGTCAAAAAGAAACTTCCACTTGTATTACAAGTTACAAGCTTTCGAGAAATGGGCCCCTGTTGTATGTAGTAGTGATCTATCCAAATAGACAATACGTCATGTTTAAAATGCGAACACAAACAAAATAAATGCCTATATGGATAGATTACAAGTATTACAACCTCATACAACAGGAGCTTTTCTTAACCTTTTCACCTATATCTTAGTTATGTTAATAATGTTCCTTGTTACTGTGATTCTTCTAAAGTAAGTGAGCATAGGTATAATACAATATACTATGTAAATTTGAATTAATAAATTAATTATTTATGAATGTCACTAATTAACACTGTTGTACAATAAAAATAACTTAATATGTGCTGCGCCCATCAGGGTTCATGTTTCAGATGTGTGCACTATGTTGTTTAAAGGGTGCAATTGAATAAACTAGAGAAAAATTAGAGAGCTAGATGATACTTATTTATTAGGTAATTAATTGCCTACAATTTGTGATAACGATATTTGAAATTGTATAAAAATCTAATTTAAAATGTTAATTGTGAGTTTCTCATTCTATGTTATATTATTCTATATTTCGCATTACTAAGCGTACAAATGAAAATATAATCATTTTTATTATTATAACACAAGTTGAACGTATTGTGAAAATACGAAGCAAATTATTTAAATTTGTACTTTTTTATTTTTCCCCAGTAGTCACACTATTTAATACTATATAAATTATAAATATTAGATGTCATTTACCAAAGAAAAACGACCAAGATCACCTAACGCCCGAGGTGGGGACCGAACGGAACCACGTACTCAGCTTTCGCGGCTTATGCTTGTACCCCTCGGGCGTTAGGTGATCTTGGTCGTTTTTCTTTGGTATATGACATCTAATATTTAGAATAAGATAAGTTAATAAATTATATTACAGATAGAACATTTATAGAAGGTGTGCACTAAATAAATAAGTAATTTTAACATAATGCTGCATTTAATTTCATACAATATAATTATATGTTATCACAAGTATAGCACAGTTAAGGATTATTTTTTCACTGTCTTACTTGAATTTACATAAAATCTAATGAAAATACTCTATGGCCTTATGTGCGCAAATATCTACTCTTAGATGATTCATAAATATACCTCTGGAACAACTTCCATATAGAGCATTTTCTTAGAAAATACATTTCGGTTAATCATACTGTTTCCACCAATTCAGCTCAGAATCACAAATCATAAGTTCTTTTCGACGAGAACATTGTTTCTTATTTTTATTCATTTTACATGACATATTTTTCTCATAGGTACTTTTTTGGGAATGCAGATTGGGATTTTGGGTGGAAATGAACTGTAAACTCGTATAAATATTAAAAATCTAAAGAAAAATACAAATAAATATTCCTTTGCTGGGATTCGAACCTGGATCATCCGCTTCACAGACAGAGTTACTACAGCTGCGCTAAACTAGTTGTCAAAATTAGTACTGCGCTACGACTGTGTCGCTAGTAGTATAAACGAACTTTTGCGAAGAGGCTTAATTTTAATAAGGAGTTATCGTTCTTCTCTTTAGAGTATTATATTCTTTGCTTGGCACCGACTTCTAAGAAATCTGTAGGGTACCTAGCCATAATGTTTTATTTCAATGAATAGGGTAAAAGGTTTAAAGGTTTGGGTAGGAAATCCTAAGAAGTAGGAACCAAAATTATTTTTAACTTTTTAGTTCGGGCGAATTTTTGAAGGCGGTTTTATTTTTATTTTTAAAATATTTTATTTTTTGCTTTTTAGTAGTGTAAATATAAAATCGTTATTCAGTATGCTCTAAATACTTATAATTAGAATGTACTGCACTGTAGTAGGCCATAAAACCTGAACTGGCGAACTTATATGAATACAAAAACAATTTCAAAGGTAACAGACTTAGTATGCCAATATTATTTAAAGAATCACTAACCGCTAACCGACATGTCATAACTATTAAGCAAACACTTGAATAGATCTCGAAAATGTATGACATTTGTTATATATATAAAGAATGATCCTCCAACCCCTAATCGTTAAGAAGTTATTCCTTTCCTCATCAGCTCACCAACATGAGACTATGACCACCTAAAGGCAAATACTCGAATAGCCTCCAAAATATATGAAATATGTTATATTTAAAGAATTATCCCCCAACTCCTAATCTCCAAGGAGTTGTACCTTACATCATCAGCTCACCAACATGAAAGGATGACCACCTAAAGGCAAATACTCAAATAGCTTCCAAAATACATGAAATATGTTATACTTAAAGAATTATCCCCCAACTCCTAATTGCTAAAGAGTTGTACCTTCCATCATCAGATCACCAACTTAAGATGTTCATGACTAGATGCAAATACTTGATTAGTCTTCGAATATAAATGAAAAATGTCATGTGTGCCTACAACATTTGAAGAGTTCCCTCGATTTCTCCAGGATCCCATCATCAGATCTGGATTCGGTGACAATGGGACCAACTACAAGGTATACCCTTTCAAACAAAAAAAGAATATTTGAAATCGGTCCACGCGTCTTCGAGTAATCGGGGAACATACATAAAAAAAAAAAAGATTTCGACGAATTGTTAACCTCCTCCTTTTTGAAGTCGGTTAAAAACTATCCTATGTCCTTTCTCGGGTATCAAACTATCTCCATACCAAATATCAATAAAAGCGGCCCAGCGGTTATAATGTGAAGAGGTAACTACAGACACAGTTAGTTTCGTATAGCTAACATTACTAAGGATGGATGTATGTTAGCGCTTCATACCCATAGAACAACCTATATATTGTTGTATTATTTATTTACTTGTATACCTATTTATGTATCCTTTTTTAGGGTTCCGTAGCCAAAATGGCAGAAACGGAACCCTTATAGATTCGTCATGTCCGTCTGTCCGTCTGTCCGTCTGTCCGTCTGTCACAGCCGATTTACTCGGAAACTATAAATGCTACAGTAACGAAATTTGAAAAGGATATGTGTTGTATAAACCGCTACAGGATTATGATACAAAATTGTAAAAAAAACCATTGGGGTGGGGGCCCTCCATACATGTAACTGAGGGATAGAATTTTTTTTTTAGTTGTACATAAGCGTGTGGGGTATTAATAGAAAGGTCTTTGAAAATGATATGAAGGTTTATACAGCAAATTTTTATTTAAGCAAATCGTTTTCGAGATATCAGCTCTCAAAGTCTGAAAAATGTGTCCCCCCCCCTCTATTTTTTAACCTACGCGATATAAAATTTTGAAAAAAATATATGTTATGAACATTAATAAACTCTATCAATGATTTTTGGTTTGATTAAATTATCTCCTATAGTTTTTGAGGTAGGTTGATTTAACTGTATTTTTTTATAATAAATTGATAATGGTACGGAACCCTTTGCGCGCGAGTCCGACTCGCACTTGGCCGGTTTTTTCATGATATCATAACTTAAAGGACTCCAATGATCACTTTTAGGTGTTATTTATTTGCACTTCTTAATACTGGTATGCAGAATATTTCTAAATACTGCGCAATTATACGAGGTGAAACGAATACCAAGCAAAGTAAAAACTCCAAGGAAAGTAAAAAGCAATAAATTTTATATGATGAAGGACATTGATCATTTATTATTTATAATATTAAAGAAATAACAAAACCCAATAATAACAAAGACAATTAAAATTTCTTCTTTCTAGCTTTGGCAGCTGCAAACTCAGCAATAACGTCATCGAAATTTATATTTTGTATTGCCTCGTCCAATGGATGCGGACAGCTCACGACCGATCTTTGTGGAACTCTCTGGGGGAGGCCTGTGTCCAGCAGTGGACGTCAATTGGCTGATGATGATGATTGCCTCGTGTTCGATGGCCGCGCTTGAATTTTTGTTGCCCGCAAATAGTTGTTTATTGATTTTAATTTATTGAAACTCCTCTCACATGAAACTACGGACACGCAAACCGCCATGAACAATTTCAGTGCAATCATAAGATTTGGAAGAGATGTTGTAAAATCACATTCCACATTAAACTAAAAATCTACAAACACCCAATCAGTAACCGTAACTTCATCATCGCCAACCAAACACAACGCACTTCACGAAACAAATGAGAATAAACAAACGAATGTAGGACAGGAAATCCCCCACGACAGCCTCAGACTCTTTTGCGGTAATCCCCGAATTATACAAAGAGCCGACCTAGTGCTAGTAGTTCCTATCACTTTTAGGTGTTTTTCATTTGCACTTCTTAATACTACTGGCATCCACGAATTTTTTAAATAATACGCAAAACATGTACCTACGAGTTGAAATGAATATCGTAATGGAACACGTCTTTCTAAACATATAAACAATTAAAAGCAATTGAAATTATAATAATATAGTATGAATGTTAACTTACACGGTATGATGAGACATTTTTGTCGAGTAGAGTAGACTTTTTTATTTATTTCTTAGTGTTTTTGTTTTATGGCTCTACTTATTTTATGTATTATAAGCACGTCTATGAATCCCAAACAACCTCTACCGATATTTTTACAGACAATGGGGAAATTGGTACTTGCTTTATCGTCATTATCTGCCACAAAGATAATGCATAATAACAATTGATAAAAATAAATCATCAAACTTGTTACGGACGATAATTCACATCGCAGCTCTCTTTTTTGACTTATTAATCTCTTTAGTATTAATTAGTGGCAACTGTTTTGGTTTATGTATGAAATATGTACTGATACTTCTAATTACATATAAGAAACATGTGTCGTTTGTGTCCAAATAAACATTATATAAATTATAAACACAAGTTTTAAATAAAATCTACGTAGACTACGGTACATCATTGGACATTTGATACGTATAAGTACCACCACAAATGATACATACAATTAACTACCAAACAACATTTAAGATCTTTTAAACTACTCGGCTCACGTCTGCAATGAGCATCTTTACCTGCATGTGCGTATTGTACAAGGTGTCCAAAAAAAGTGTTCGGTATTTGTTTTAGTTCAAAGTTTTTATTTTTTGGTTGGAGGGTAGTTGAAGGTACATCAAAAATTCCGCCATTTTCTGGAGTTTTAGTCATAATGGATCAGTACCCGGGGTCACATCGTGCTCTTTGCGTCCAAGCGTTTTACCAAAACAATAATTCAATAGTGCCTGTGCAACGCTTGTATCGTGCAGAATACCGTACACGCAATGCACCAAGTGGGAATAGCATTCGAAAATGAATCCAAGTTTTCAAAAATACTGGTGCGACGGTAAAAATCCAAAACTCTGGTCGCCCTCGACCAGTCCGTGACCAACAAACAATCAAGAACAGAAACAAAACATCAAGTCAGAAATGGCAGCAATACGTATCGAGAGCAACGTGTCAGCGTGTCATCACAAATTTTCGTTCAGGATTAGAAGAGTCCGGCAGCGTCATGGTCATCATTTAGATAACATTATCTTTTCAAAATTATTTTCCATATTCTTTTAATAAAATTAAAAGCAAAATAAATGTTTGATTACTTGTAGTTTTTTTTTTTTATTCAAATTTAAAATACCCAACACTCTTATTATTGGACACCTTGTATATTTGTATGTATAAGTATATTCATAGTAGGTCGGTCGTTTAAAATGATAACTATAGATGTTACAGCCAAGTAATTCAACTGTCAGATTTCTGACCATCCGACTGTTGCTTGTTCATTCTCAACTGATAAGCACCAGTTACAATATCATCCGGAGTTTCAAACAGAATGGCCCGCACCAAGTCAGGTAAGTTAAGTACACAAGCGAGCTCAACAAGATGGTCCAAGTTCTGTGGAGTGACCGCCCGCGACAGCCTGGCGATGCAGTCCGTCTTCAGCTTGTCCATGAAGTAGTGCGCTGCTATCTGAAGTAGAGTCTCTACGTGGACGTCTTCACTAGGCAACGCGTCCAAGTACATATAGTCCTTTAGCTGCTTCAGGGTCTGGACTGTGACGCCATCCATGCTGATGCGTCCTTGCGACGTCTCCTTCCATTCCCCTCTCATCATCAGCTTGAACATGTCGCTATGCATGAACAGTATAGCTTAGTGTACTGGCACACTACCGTCGGATGTGCTCAGATCAAAATCGGTGAATTCCGTGTCTTCATACAATTTATTTTGAAGTAACGGAGTAGTCGGCATCGTGTTCAGTACAGTAACATCCACTTCCAAATTATAAAAATTCGCACCACTGATCGAATGTATAGCCTTGCAATCTTTTAAAATATGAACTTCTATCCATTCATCAGTGCAATAGAACTGTTCGCTAAAATTCTCATATGTAATTTTTACAGGGATTATGGATCCCTTTGCGGACTCATCTTTTTTCATTTCCACGGAGCGTAATTGCACAATGCTTTTATTATCTGTATTTATCATACTGAGATGAAAAACTACTGTAGCCAAATTGTTAAAATTAATAGTCTCTGTTATGTCACGATAGCCCAGGGGGCTCGTAATAAAAAAGATTACCCTTGAAGTTGAACCACGTTGGACTATCTTACGATTTCTGTAAAAAGAAAAATAATATTTCAAGACGAAAGTTTTCAAATGCATAAAGGCTTTACTCACTTTGGCTTTCTTAGTTACTGAAAAATGGTTTCGGCTTTCAATGAAAACTAATAATCGATGTTGAAGAAATTACTTTAGTAGATGACGATTTGAAGGTTGTTGACTGTCGGCTCCTTAGGTTAAAGTGGTTTGATGACGAATAGTCAAAGGTCATGCAAATATTAAAAAATCGTTCGATAGAAAATTTAATGGGATATTTTACACAAGGGCTGCGTGCGACCAAACTTAACGTACACCACAACAGATATGATATGGATTGAATAAAACTTACAAAATTTTCATTTTGTGCGATATATTGATAGGAAATTCAGGCTACACTTGATGTTTTATTTTGATATCACTATGAATTTTAATTGTAATCTATTATTTGGATCGTAGTCCTAAGCCTTGAACGAGGTTGCGTGTATACCTATGCTTGAAATGCATAAAATCTCACTGATATCGTTGAAGAGAGGTATTAGTATATACACGAGACAATACAGGAGACTAGACTTCCATACAACGCCGCGTGCACCTTACTGTTGCACGTTTACTCGTTTACTACCGATTATGGTGTATTTAGCTGTTCATACTAGTGACGAGACAGATATTTATATATTCGGCACTCATCTCATCATTTTCCTGTCAGTATTCGTATCGTTATCGGGGAAAAGCACATCTTTCAGAGTCCTGAACCTGCCGACAAAATGTATGAACTTATGGCCTACCGTGGACCATGATTGAAGTGTTGCCTTCTTGTCACACTTACGTTTAAATTTACAAGTGCAAGAAAGACGCAACACGTCGATCGTGGTTCGCAGTAGGCCCTCTGACAGTCGACTCCGAAAGATGTGCTACTAGCTATAGCTCGGGTAGGTTACGCACAAGAATGTCTAAGTTCGTCTACGCCCTCAAGCACGAATGATTCGACGAGTGCTGTGGCAAGTAGTGAGCCAGCATACCTATAATAATAATTTTACATCATATTAGTCTAAATGGTGTGTGTATGTGTTATTACATGAACATCAGCAATGACAATATCGGACCACACATTATGAATTATGACAAAGATAAAGTGCAAACAATAAACTACGATATAACACACGCAGTACGCGCCGTAGCACGTAGTGTTGGGGATTGACAGTTTTTATGATATTAAAGTCTTTGTACTTACTATCTAGTATCACTGCGATAATGCACTTGTATACAAGTACCTAGTGTACCTACGTTGTTAGTGATAGGTGATTCAATGCAGCGGCCCTACCGCGAAAAGCGAAATTCGCAAATTTCGAGGATTTGTCTCTCTCACTATACTGACGCCTTCATTTGAGTGACAGAAAAATCCTCGAAATTGACAAATTTCGATTTTCGCGGTAGTAGGCCAGGTCCCGTAACTACTATTTTATTTTAACGATCTGAATGAATAATATTTTTCAATAGAATATGGTTCATATTTAGTCATGTGGTTTTAAAAATATATTGAATCATCGAAACGGTGTATAAAAAACACGGCATGCAAAGAAAGGAAAATAAAACTTGTCCTTATGGCAAGTTTATTCTTCTAAATTGTAGGTGGGCAATAAAAACTAATTTGACTGTGATTAGATGTTATTAATAAGCCTTATTCTAGTTTGGAAAGAAAATGTAAATCAATTGTATGCGCTCCTACGTACGATATAAACTCGAATCTAACGAGCATGAGCAAGTGAAAATAACTATTATAATATGTCATCTATTATAGTGGCCAGCCTGCGTAACATTGGTACTTGGTAGTGACCCTGCTTACGAAGCTGGAGGTTCTGGATTCTTATCCGGTTAGGGCAAATATTTGTGGATTTATCACAAATATTTGTTTCAAGGAAAAATTATATCAAATATTTGGAGGGAAAGATTGAAGGAAAGCGTGGAAGAGGAAGACCGAGGAGAAATTACATTGAACAAATCAAGGAGAACGTGAAAGTCACGTCGTATCAAAACCTGAAAGAGATGGCTTGGGATCGAGGAAAGCGGAGAGCATGCTTTGAGCTACACCGACAAGAGCAAAGCTCTTAAATAGGAGAGAGAGAGAGATTTATTTCATGGTCGTGATCGTTTTCTTTGTGTTTGAGTATCTATTGTGTGTATCTATAATGCAGAGTGATATTTTTATTCACCGTCAAAATTGTAGGGGGTAAATTCTGTGGCCATGTTGATGAACTTTTACTATGGGAGGGACATCCGATTAGAGAAAAAAAAATTATGTTCCATACAAACTGAGATATTAGTCGGAGGAAATGTATACAACATCAATTTTTTTTCCTCGAATCTGATTTCGATCCTATAATGAAAGTTCATCAATATGACCTTATACGAAGCCTAAAAAAAAAAAAAAAGACCTTAGAATTAACCCTGTAAAATTTCACTCTCCATATATCGTAGATTTGTACACAAGCCTTAATTGAGCTTACCATAGGTCTTGGCCGTTTTGTGTAAAATTATCCCACGACATTATGTTCATCAGGTGACGCAGCCTCACTTGGACAACGAGAGCGCCGCGCGTGAGATCGGCGAGAAGCTGCGTAACGTGCCCGGCATCTCGTACACCACTATAGCCAAGAAGGCCTCCGACAAGGGGCGGAAGGCTCTCGCCATTAAGGTAATAGTACATTACTATAGAGGACGGAAAACGAAAGAAGAAGAAGGAAGAATATATCTGGCCGAAGGAACTGAGGTCAGGGAGGTACGGGGCCTGTAACCTTGTTTCTCGCCGAGATTTGTATAGTGCTTTTCTCAAACTTGCAAGGAAATAAAATAACGAAAGTGATTTTCACAGTACACAAACAAATAAGTCAAAGAACGAAACGAATCTGTATAATTTTAACTGTGTATTTTTGATCATATTTAAAAAGAGTGAAATGTGCTATATACTTTACTGGATTTCGCCTAGCTTGAAAGTTAAATAAAATTATTCAATAAAAAATCTACAAATTAATAAAAAAAAAAACAACTTATACGTCAATTTTTTTTTTAAACCGTTTGAGATAATCTTTTACCCGGTGACATTGACATTAGTTCTTTTTTACGGTGAAATGCCAAGATGTTCTGCCACTTTACAAGTTACTTCCGGTATTTAACTTTTTAAAACCGGTTCCTTCCAGTACATTGCAGTCCTAAGACTGCAAAGTAGTTATGAAATGCCTTTACATATCAAGTTCAATCATCCAACCAGCGAGATGGTACTTCCGGGTTTAATTTTACATTCGTAATGCCAAAATTTAATTGCAAGTTTGAGAAAATATAATAACATGCCGGTTTGCAGCCATGGTTTGTAGTCTGTGACGCATTGACGGAAAGCACAAAGCGTTAGTGAAAAGCATGCAAACATTTATGTAGACAGTTATCTAGTAAGTTCACAAGTTAAAGGAAATATTCTGACAAACAAACTCAACTCAAACTGTGACTCCGAAACTGAGTCCTGTAACACTGGTTTCCTAGCGTAGGACTGAACTGTCTTGGAACAATAAACGATTTTTTTTTTACAAAGTAATAGTGGGATTGCTCTTGTGTTATCCCTTAATCCCACTGACTAAATCCAGCAGTATTCGTAGGCCGATGACGTAGTGTTAGCATCTTTTATAGGTATGGGCTTGTGCATAAATCACGCGAGGTCCTATAGGGGGGGGGCGGGGTCCAAGAAAACATCACGAAAGATCACTTTAGGGGAGGGGGGTACAAGGAGACCTCACGTGTATTTTTCTACGATGAACAAACTAAGAAATATTGTGAATTTCGGCTAGCAAACGTGAAAAGTTGAATGAGAAAAATACACGTGAGACTGCTAGGGGGGAGGGGGCTAAACCTCACATGATTTATGCATGAGCCCTATGATTCGAAAAGACTAATTCCTAGGCCTTAGTTTATGGGCTCATGAAAATTTCATTTACAGATTCTCGAATACGAAAGCCACAGTAAACTGCAAGTCCCTCTACTGCTACAATTGGGCGAGGGCCCCACGGCTCTGCTTAAGGCCACGGCCAGCGGCGACACAGACCTCGTGTACATCGTGCTGCTTCACTTGAAGGAGAAGATGGGCAAGCACGAATTCGAGGTCAGTACCAGAGTTAGAGTAAGCGAGTCTTCGACTGGAAGGGCAGCCGAAGACTGGTTTACAAGTTAATGGAAATCTCTGTCACTGGCAGGCTCGGATTCAGGGGGGGGGGAGGGTCAATGGGGGCACTGTCCCTAAATATAAGTATAAGTCAATGCCAGTGGCGTAACAATAGGGTGGCAGGGCTGGCAAAATGCCACGGGCCCCCGACCCAAGAGGGCCCCGGCCCAAGAGGCCGTGAATTTAAATTTAAACTGAGTACAATGTGACGATTTTTACTGATAGGGCCCTATCAAAATAAGTTGCCACAGGCCCCAGATGGTATAGTTACGCCACTGGTCAATGCCCTCCCCCTGAACGAAATCCTGGATCCGCGCCTAGTCACCGGCGACATCCCTTTCACACTTATGATCTATATTTATAAGGAAACGTCATGCATTGTCAGCGATCTCATGCGCCAAAGGAAAGCTCGATGCGTGACTTGCTCCTCAGTTGTCTTCGGTCGCTTAACAGTGAGTACATCCTTAATTAAGTAGGTACATCTGCATATCATTATAACTCCCGAATATATCCCCTATAAATACCTAGAGAAACAGACGCTGGTGCGAGCAGTACCTATAAAAACGATTTCTAGTAGTCCAAGACTTACAATTTAATGTCTATTTATTTTAATCTCATAGAATCGCACTTAAAACAAGACTGCCCATCAATAAGACACCATTTTATCACCTGTTTGTCTTAAGATTTTTCAAAAACTTACTATCCTCTGTCCAACCAGCTTGTGTGTATAAAAATGCGGCAAATTGAAATGTTCTATGGACAACCAACTACTCTACATTTTTTTTTAATTTCCCGCCTTTAGTACTGGGTGCATTCCACGAAGAAGTCCACCATTGTCCCGTACGAACACGGTTTTTCTCAAAATTGTGGGTTTATCGGAGTTCTCTTTCTTGACCAAACGAGTCAAAAATTGCTCAAAAATATATATTTTTTTTGAGCAATTTTTGACTCGCTATATAATAACTAATAACTAGGGAGAAAAGTCAAATTATCGGAATATACACGCGTTTGTACGGGACAGCCCATGGAATGCTCCACTGGCGAGCTGGTTGAAGAGTATATCATAAACGTTCTCGACAGCTCACCATCCGCAGTTTCCCCCTCGCGCACTCGCTCTACATCAAGTACTGCGCCACGCACAACCGCGAGGCGCTGCGCAAAGTGCTCGTGCAAGAGGACGACTTCCCGGCACAGGCCGCGCAGCATGTACGGGACGCGTGCGGCGTCACGCCGCCGGGGCAGGCTGAAGCCGCGCTCATATCTGCGAGGGAGTGCTACAAGAAGGCCAAGAACGACTTAGGTAAGTGCTCGTGCAGGAGACTTCCCCGCGCAGGCCGCGCAGCATGTACGGGACGCGTGCGGCGTCACGCCGCCGGGGCAGGCTGAAGCCGCGCTCATATCTGCGAGGGAGTGCTACAAGAAGGCCAAGAACGACTTAGGTAAGCATGCTTGGCTTTAACTAGGTGAATGATGACTTATGTCGCGCATATGAGGGACGCTTGTAGCGTGAGTCCGCACGGCAGGCTGATGCCGCTTTCATATAAGCGAGAGAATGCTACAAGAAGCCCAAGAATTACCTAAGTAAGCATGCTTGGCTTGGACTAGGGGAATGATGACTTATGCCGCGCATAATGAGGGACGCTTGTAGCGTAAGTCCGCACGGCAGGCTGAAGCCGCGCTCATATCTGCGAGGGAGTGCTACAAGAAGGCCAAGAACGACTTAGGTAAGTGCTCGTGCAGGAGACTTCCCCGCGCAGGCCGCGCAGCATGTACGGGACGCGTGCGGCGTCACGCCGCCGGGGCAGGCTGAAGCCGCGCTCATATCTGCGAGGGAGTGCTACAAGAAGGCCAAGAACGACTTAGGTAAGTGCTCGTGCAGGAGACTTCCCCGCGCAGGCCGCGCAGCATGTACGGGACGCGTGAGGCGTCACGCCGCCGGGGCAGGCTGAAGCCGCGCTCATATCTGCGAGGGAGTGCTACAAGAAGGCCAAGAACGACTTAGGTAAGTGCTCGTGCAGGAGACTTCCCCGCGCAGGCCGCGCAGCATGTACGGGACGCGTGCGGCGTCACGCCGCCGGGGCAGGCTGAAGCCGCGCTCATATCTGCGAGGGAGTGCTACAAGAAGGCCAAGAACGACTTAGGTAAGTGCTCGTGCAGGAGACTTCCCCGCGCAGGCCGCGCAGCATGTACGGGACGCGTGAGGCGTCACGCCGCCGGGGCAGGCTGAAGCCGCGCTCATATCTGCGAGGGAGTGCTACAAGAAGGCCAAGAACGACTTAGGTAAGTGCTCGTGCAGGAGACTTCCCCGCGCAGGCCGCGCAGCATGTACGGGACGCGTGAGGCGTCACGCCGCCGGGGCAGGCTGAAGCCGCGCTCATATCTGCGAGGGAGTGCTACAAGAAGGCCAAGAACGATTTAGGTAAGTGCTCGTGCAGGAGACTTCCCCGCGCAGGCCGCGCAGCATGTACGGGACGCGTGCGGCGTCACGCCGCCGGGGCAGGCTGAAGCCGCGCTCATATCTGCGAGGGAGTGCTACAAGAAGGCCAAGAACGATTTAGGTAAGTGCTCGTGCAGGAGACTTCCCCGCGCAGGCCGCGCAGCATGTACGGGACGCGTGCGGCGTCACGCCGCCGGGGCAGGCTGAAGCCGCGCTCATATCTGCGAGGGAGTGCTACAAGAAGGCCAAGAACGATTTAGGTAAGTGCTCGTGCAGGAGACTTCCCCGCGCAGGCCGCGCAGCATGTACGGGACGCGTGCGGCGTCACGCCGCCGGGGCAGGCTGAAGCCGCGCTCATGTCTGCGAGGGAGTGCTACAAGAAGGCCAAGAACGACTTAGGTAAGCATGCTTGGCTTGGACTAGATGAATGATGACTTATGCCGCGCATATGAAGGACGCTTGTAGCGTGAGTCCGTACGGCAGGCTGATGCCGCTTTCATATCAGCGAGAGAATGCTACAAGAAGCCCAAGAATTACCTAAGTAAGCATGCTTGGCTTGGACTGGGTGAATGATGACTTATACCGCGCATATGAAGGACGCTTGTAGCGTGAGCCGCACGGCAAGCTAAAGCCGCGCTCATAATCAGTGAGAGAGTGCTACAAGAAGGCCAAGAACGACTTAGGTAAGCATGCTTGGCTTATAAGCTAGCTCCCTTATTCATTAATGATGATTCATATGAGGGAGAGGGCAGACTGAAGACGCCGCTGATGTCAGCGAGAAAATGTTCCAAGAAGCCAAGGAATGATATAGGTAAGCATGCTTGGCTTAGACGCTAGTCGAATGACCACTTGTACCACAGATGTGGCGTGACTCCGCCTGGGCAGGCTGAAGCCGCGCTGATAACAACGAGAGAATGCTACAAGAAGGCCAAGAACGGCTTAGGTGAGCTTGGTTGGATTACCTTCCTTCGGGCATATTGCCACGAGATAAGATAACGCTACGCGGGTCATTTTCAGTCCGAAAAACAAAAGTTGTCCACTCGGTGGTCAAAAGTCAACGGCTTTTATAAATGTATGTTACGATTTGATTGCATAGGGCTATAGACCGGGGAACCTAGTTGTACCGTTAATTGTCTTATCCCAAATTACTACAGGAATTCCTTAACTTTAGGTATGTCCACCTAAAAGACGATAACCTAAATCTGACAATGACCCACACTCAGTTTTACCACTGCATTTACTGGCGTCCTTTTTCTACTAAGCAGCCACAAAAGCATAAGCTGTTGATTCTTGCACGATATATTTACTGCGCCAGTGTATGGCAGTATGAAATAGTACATTACTATAGAGGACGGGAAACGAAGGGTTACAGGCCAAGTAGATATATCTGGCCGAAGGAACTGAGGCCAGATAGGAATACGCGGCCTGTAACCCTGTTTCTCGCCGAGATTTGTATAGTGCTTTTCTCAAACTTGCCATGAAATAAAACGAACTGATTTCGCCGAACCATTGTAAATAAACCAATAGTACAGTATCGTACAACATTAAAAAAAAATATTCGCGCCTAAATTTTTTTTTAATCTGTTTGAGGTATCCTTTTAACTGGTGGTATAGACATTAGTTCTTAGGTTATTTTTTTTTCTTTGGCTGAATGTCAAGACATAGTGTCACAATTTGACGTTTCAAAACAAAAGACAGTTTGTTTGCAGTCCTAGGTGTGAAATAAATACATGAAATCTCTTTACATATCATCTTAGCATATGACACCGGATACATAGTATTTCCGGGCTTAATTTAAAGTAGGTAATATCAACATTCCGTAGCAAGTTTGAGAAAAATATCTCTACATGTTACATTCCCACGTTCCCACAGGTGTCGCGATCTGCGAGGACGCCCGCAAGCTCTGCAAGCAGCAGTCCAGCCTGCAAGAAACCTACGGGGAGAGCTTCGTAGGGCTCTCGCTGCATGCCACCGTGAAGAAGTTACTAGAACAGGGCGAAATCAAACTCGCTGACAAGCTACGGTCGGAGTACAAGATGCCGGATAGAAGGTAAGTCAACAACGGTAAAACTTATTTTGATTTCACGTTTGTCTGTTTCTTGAAATGTCTGCTATTCTCATATCTCGAACCTAGGTAATACAGAAATTAAAAAATATATATATAATAATGTGCGGTATGGACAAGTACTTGGCATTTCTCCGAGCGTTTCAACCGCCGTGACTTCGGTGGGTTTTGGTCCAAAAAAATATGAGATACCCACGGAAAACGTGTAATAATGTTGTCGACGAAATCACGGCAGCTGAAACGCTCGGAGATATGCCCTACTAGTTATCAATTAATACCCGTCGGCTGAGAGAAAATAGTAAATACAGCTCTAGTAATACTAGAGCTGTATTTACTACTGTGCAACTGTGGCGCAATTGTATCTCGAAGGCGAGATCAACTGCATACACAATCAGACAGTGAGTTGAGGCTTAGGTATGTCTCGTGCGAGATACTGCCGCGTAGCTCTTATGCTTTTTAGGTACTTAAATAGCCTTCCAGTTTTCGTAAAAAACCATAGCAGTTTGCTATGAACATATAAATAATCATGCTTCCCTAACAAGTACTCAAATGTTTCACAAAAGCAACAACACGGCGAGTGGCGAACTAAAAGATGTCTTGATCTTTTACCGACAACTCAATAAACAACACAATTTTTCAGATACTGGTGGCTGCGGATCCTAACACTGGCCGAGAAAGACGACTGGGACGAGCTCGACCGCTTCTCAAGAGCCAAGAAATCTCCGGTCGGCTACGAACCGTTCGTAGACGCGTGTCTGAAGCGATGGAAGAACGACGAGGCACTCAAGTACCTACCGAGGTGCCGAGACGACATCAAAGTCAAGTACTACATCAAGGCTGGGTGAGCATGTTGTATGATATTACATTTGTAGTCTCAGGTCGGTTATGAACCGTTCGTAGACGCGTGTCTCAAGCGATGGAAGAACGACGAGGCACTCAAGTACCTACCGAGGTGCCGAGACGACATCAAGGTCAAGTACTACGTCAAGGCTGGGTGAGCATGTTGTATGATATTACATTTGTAGTCTCAGGTCGGCCACGAACCGCTCGCAGTCACGTGTCTCAGGCGATGAAAAACCCCGAAGGTGAAATACTACGCAAGTATAAGTATTTAGCACAGAGCACGGACCTCTTTAGTGTGTAACCTTAGTGAGATAGAGGCGGCCTTGGCTGTCATTTTCATAGAAATCGACCGTGTCAGGTAATTTTGACATGTTAATGTAAATAGTGTTATGGATAGCTCGATATTATCGATAGATTAAAACCAACAGTTATTTGACTAAAAATGTAACTTGAAAAAAGCTATTCAAACATTTAAAATCTCACTAAAATGATGTCGTTATGAATGATATAAAAACAGTAAAATTTATACATTTATTTGAATTTGAAATATATTTACAATAAGTACCTACTTAGATTAAGTTGTTAGCTTTAAGGTTAAAGTTAAACAACAAGTGTTAAGGGTAAGGCTAGGCTGTCTAGTTATATATGTTACCTTTGCATTGGTTTGTTTGTTCAAGGTGTGCAAACTATATCTACTTATATTACGTTATAAAACGCAAAAAGAAAATGTAGGTATATCATAGGTGCTTAAATTAAAATTGTAACTATAAATGGGAACTAAAATTAAACGATCAACTGTAAGGAGTTTAGATGGTTTGGTAATTTAGGTATTATACAGGGTGGAAAAAGATTTTGGGTCAGTGAGGATAGCTATCAGATCCCGTGTAGCTACGTGAAAATGATCTTAGAAGACCTTCCCGCGATTTTCAATGAAAGAAGATTAGCGTTTTCAGATTTTGGCAAAAGTATACAGGGTGCGAGGAAATGGTCATTTTTGACAAACTTTTTTTTTTATGCCAATCGATCCTGTTTATGTTCAGGATCAAAAGCTTGTATGGGACCAAAAAAAATTTTTCGGCTAGAAAAGCCACAAATCGAGAACCCAAACCCAAATGCATTACTTGATTTGAGAAAAAATTGGTTATCATCTCACGGTACCGTTCTCCATTTACTGTAACAGCATTACCCATAGCATCTTCGAAGAAATAAGGCCCAACTACCCCTCCTGACCAAATTCCACACCAAACTGTTACTCGACGAGGATGCAGTGGTTGTTCATGGATTAAAGATGGTTGTTCTTCCCCCCAATAGCGAGAATTTTGTTTATTAACACACCCGCTGAGGTCGAAATGAGCTTCGTCACTCATAATGATTTTTTGATGAAATCCTGGGTCTCTTTCCAGCTTGGTAAGCATAGCACTACAGTAATCACGACGGAGTACATGGTCTTGAGGCTTAAGTTCTTGAGTTATCTGTACCTTATACGGAAACAAAGACAGGTCTTTCTTTAAAATTGTTTGGAGAGAAGTCCTATTAATTCCGACTTGTTGAGATCGTCGCCTGGTAGACAATGTCGGTTCTGCGGCTACACTTTCACGAACTGTTTGAATATTCTGTTGAGTACGAGCCTTTTTGACACGATGAGGAACTGTTTTGTCTGTTACCATGCCATACTGCTCAAATTTTTTGACTAAACGAGCTATTGTTAGCCGTGAAGGCAAGTGATTTCTGCCAAAAGTTGGCCGCAATTTCCTTAGAGTTTCCGCAATACACGATTGGGATGAGTAAAACGTTTTAATAATTAAAACTCGTTGTTCCGTCGTAAAACGCTCCATAATAAATTTGCCGTATCTACACAAACTAATTTTGCTGCAACAACTGTCAAACTTACCGCCAAAACAAAATGGCGGCAAAAAAAAGTTGTATACCTCCAAGTTGGCCACCCGTTATTTAGGTTACGGAAACTGACACTCACACTGACACAGATATTAACCGTATGTGTTTGTCAAATGGAAAGGTACCTTGTCACGACTCTTAAAATATGTTCTTTACTAAAGTCAATTATTAACACTTATCATGTATGCAGGTATACATATATAGGTATACATGTATAGGTACCTTTCAGTTTCCACTGACAGGTATACGTAATGAGACTAACTTTCGAAATTTGATTATATTATTATGGCAAAGTCAGACCAAGAATAAGCAAATTATTGTCGATATTTATAACCAATCTATTTCCACGCCTAGGTATGTATGCTAAGTATTATATTAATCCTCTTATCTGATTTTTTATTTCCAGTTTCTACGAGGAAGCCGCGCTCGTGGCTTTCGAACAAAGGGACCAGAACGCCCTGTTCTACGTACAGAACAAATGCCCTTTGAGCGAATCGACTAAACACGAAAAAATCGCCGCGCTACTCGATCAGCTAGCCACTAGGAAATAGCTCAAGTACCTAATTTATATTAAACGAACTGTTATAGACTCTTTTGGTTAAAATACCTTCGTACACACAATATGGCTACATACATATCCTCCTGCCGCCCAGACAATAAAATTTTCAAATTAATTTTGAATTCATAGAATAGAATTTCTTTTGTTTCAGGAGACCTTTTTATAGGCCTCTGGGCGGCTAGAGGATAAAATTGTCTTTTTATAGAAGTTTTGCGAGATTACAATTGTAATGACGTCAAGAAGTTAGGTTTCGTTATTGATACGAATGATGAATTCATAGGGCTCTTACGTAAAATATCATGAAATAAATCACGAACCTAAAACGTTCACTATACGTGTTTTTAATTTTGTTTCAATATCGAATATAATCAATCAATCGCCTAATGTATTATGTGTGTATAGATAACTATAATCTAAGCCAAGACTACATTCTCAATATTTAATATATTTTATACCAGTAAGTAATTAAGTATGTAAATAAAATGCAATATTATGGCTGTTTGGTTTTTATTGTAATGTCCGGAACACCAATACACTCATGAATTACAACATTGAATCACAAGTTCTATTAATCATTGAAAATCGAGTAACAAATATTCCAGTAGTTTTAGATTTTAACGATGTGGGCTTTGAATTAAAACTGAAAACGCATTTTTATTAATTGGAAAAATATGGGCTAAATTTTAAAAAATACAACGGAAAACTAAGATTTGGCAATTGTATCGTGATGTACTATTACACTACGCATCACGTACTTTCAACCCTATTGACAACATGTCAGAATTCATATTTGAATAAATCTTTGTCAAGGTCATGCATTTAAGGGTTAAAATGTGTCTCAGCGAATCGCAACGATACGCGTTTGCAGCTTTAGTCCAAGTGTTCAATATCATAATGAAGAAAATCATTTAACTTAATTTTATAATTTATAACATTTTATAAAAGAACAATGCATGACACCACACAACTATTAGAATATTTGGTACCAGTTTGGGTACAGGGTCTACTGTAATTTTAACATGGATATAACATCGATTGAATTGGCATGACATTTATCTATAAGCTGCAATAGAAACATTAAATCGAATGATAAAGTGGTACAAAACACTTAATACATTAACATTTTAAACTTTCATTGTTAACACATAAATCAAGAACAATTTCACTTGCGACCCATCATAACATAAATTAATGTAATTATACACAATGGCAACACACGCATTCTAAATAAATATGGAGATTTTTCATGCAAAATAGTTTTTTAAGTTACAATTTTAATATTATTTGTCATGTTCAGAACGATAGAAATGTAGCATCTGTAGGTTTATTATGATGACCAGATGGTGGAATTCAATTAAATTGATTACTAGGTACACATACTAATTCAGTACTATTTGCAGAGTAGCCACAATTGCCGTACCTAGTTAACTAGTACATAAGTACTATCTGAGCTTAGCTTAATTCAGCTGCTAACTGGTAAGTTCGATTATCTTTATCATTACCTACAGACTGGGCCCAAAACACAAACTATTACAAGTATACAATTTATCGAGGTTAAGTTACAGTCAACCAATTCGAACTCTAGGCCACCCAGGAACTATGTCAAATTGACGTTAAAAATCAGATTGTAAGAATTTTTTTACTATTTGTTAGACTGACATGGTCCTAAACCCTTTAATACCGTTTGGTAGCAAAAATTTTGTAACCGGCTACAAAATAGGAATCAGGATTCCTGGTTTGTAACCGACTACGTATTGGGCCAGCTCGGTACCGTTTGGTAACTAAGTTTTGTAACTGGCTACAGATCGGGAATACTAAATTCCCTGTTTGTAGCTGGTTACGTATTGGGCCCGTGTTACTGATCAGTTTCTACCAAATCGAAGCTAGGACGGTGTACGTACGGACAGACTGAAACTATAAGGGTTCCTAGTCAACCTAGTTGACTACTGAACCCTAAAAATTACTGAATGTCAGCATTATTCGACTAAAACATGAATTCATGGCGGCAAAAAAAAACCATTTTGTAACCAGTTACAATACGAGATATTTTTTCCCGTTTGGAAGCTGGTTACAAACTATGGCTACGAATCGTTAACGATTTAGTCTTATTTTGTAACCAGTTACATTACGGGATTGTTTTTCCCGTTTCGAAGCCGGTTACCAAACGTGGTTACAAATCGATAATAGGAAAGTCTCAATTTGAAGCCAATTACAGATTGGGATTTTTTTCCCGTTTCGAAGCTGGTTACCAATTTTTAGTTACGAAACGTTACGAAACTGGCCTGAGGTTCCATTTGGTTGAATGTAGCACACTAAGTTTCACTTCCACATCCAGGGTTAGATATTTAACTCTAGGTGTCAAAAATGTATGCACTTAACCAGTTAATCCCGTGTTAGCTGGCTAACCGTCGAAAGTGCAAATGGGCTTAAATGTGTGTACCATTTCATACGTGTAAAAGTTTGTGAGAGGGGCGATATTCGCACCTATTATGCGCTAAGCTACTCTTACGCTCACAACCGTTAATGGATAACCGTGGATGGTTATTTTAGGTATATTTTAGGAAATAAGTTTAATTAAAATACCATGAGATAATTAAAACAAAGAAATTCAGTTGTTTTATAAATCTAGTTATTTGGTTAGCAACAGTTTACCCTTATGGTTAATATTACACATAGGTACATAGCGTAGTTCCAATAATTTATAAAGCTGTTTCCTAACTATCAGCTCTTTTCGTAAGCTTTTACCTGCCTTTTCTCAAATATCCGCCTCATACCTTACCGCTCCTAAGCAACAATTTTAAAATTGGTCATTTTAATATTAATTGACGAGAAACCTTAGTAATGAGAGATCTCTTTCAACTTTTCATCATAAAGTCCTTTAAAGACTAGATGCAAAATTAAAAACTAAAACGAAATCTTTTAAAATATCTTCAGCACGTTTTAAAATATAACGTTTGATAGATACGTCTTTTTCTACATTTAACCGACATATTTATGAGCAATCTTAATGAATTGGTTTTGATAAAACTAATCTTGTGATGAAGGTAACATTTTACTATAAGAGTATAAAAAGTCATCTAAGAAGCTGAATATGACAATAACATCCTAAAATAACACGAAATAAATTAAGTTTATAGTCTACATTTTTTGTGATCAGTCTTAAATGAAAGAATGGCTACCAACTTTCAACACTTCCATGACAATAACGTGAGCAATAGTCTTCTATAAAGTTAATCTAAGAAGTAATCATTTTCAAACGGTAACATTGACGACTTTCACGTCTTAGGCACTGGTCTCACCGCGAGCTATTAAGCTATGAACTATCGGCTATAAACACGAACAAAAGATACGCACTCCCGTGTAAATAAAAGAAACACGGCGATACTCGCCCGGCGGTGATAGCTGATAGCTGGGCGAGTATCGCCGTGTCTCTTTTATTTACACGGGAGTGCGTATCTTTTGTTCGTGTTTATAGCCCACAGTTCATAGCTTAGTAGCTCGCGGTGAGACCAGTGCCTTACGTCATTGGTGTAATAGGTTTACACGTTGCCAGTTCAAAATTCAAAAAATGAAATATATTAAAAATAGCTTTTGCCGCTGACCATACGACCATACTCACAATCAATCGAACATAATAAATCGAATTACAAAACATGTCAAATTTATAATTAGTTAATTCAAAGGGATTGAATATGACTTGAATGATTTACAAACTATTGTGACAAATATCATTAATGAAATGTGAGCTCGTTTACTAGTAGGTATTAGTATCGTGCCGCCAAATACGTCAGCGGGATATTTCCGTACGCGAGCATAATTATACGGCCATTTAAACAACAATAGTAATACAATAAATGTATAAATCTGTGTACGTAGGTATTTATTGTATACAGTATTTAGTTCCAGCATTCAAAACCAGAAAGCGTTCTGTAGTCGACGGGTGTAAATTATGCTCGTATACAAACTTCCACGCCGACTTCTTACAGAAAGATACTGACAAACCATTTTTGTGAAGAAGTAAAATTTATGTTTTATAGATAAATATCTGAATAAGTATTTAGAAAATATTGACAGTTCAATGTTCAACTTTCGAAGACATTAAAAAAAGTATCTACCCGTATCCGGATATAAGTTCGTTTACAGACCAGTGTACTCGCAGAGGATACCCAACAGTCGTCAATTCGATTTAGATTGATTCTAAAGTTATAACTGACCCGTGCTGAGCCATTAGTTCCAATAAATATCATGGCTCGGTATATGTTCCTATACACATCATTAGATGTAACTGTACCTTTTTTTTTAATTATCAACTGATTTCAAAAAGGGTGTCAAGATATTGCATGCATGTTTGTTTAACAATATTACATTTCACAAACGAGTGAATTGATACTCAATACATTTTTCTTTAAATGTTCGTAGCACAGGTCAAAATTGAAGTACTTACTGCAGAACATTTTAGTTTTTTACTGCGGAGTACAACCAGCCATATCCGATAATAAATAGCTGTACTAACTATCCTCAGTCTGTTGGACATCAAAACAAGCAATAACACATACGAGGGATGTTCCAAAAGTTTTTAGTTGCTCCGGTTCTATTCATGCGATTTCAATACAACTTACATCATTTTGAGGGATATTTCAATGACGCTTTAGGCGGTGTAAATTTGTTTTAGTGAAGATTTTAGATATTTTTATTATTTTGTTTTACTTAGACGTGTCGAGCCTTACTCCAGTGACCATGATACCGGTTTTTAAGACACTTTTTTAATTAGATGCTAGGAACATCATTCACTTATAAAACTATTTTATTTTATAGGTACTAGTAATTGAAGATATTTCCGTTATTTTTAAGTACAAATTACGTGATATCATTTACTTTAATCATAAATGAATAGGCATCGAAAAAAATCGTAAACTCTAAAATTGGAATTTCAAACATTGTAAAAATCATCATTCAATCAATAATCATTGTTATTCAATTATAATTAAAAAAACGCAAAATGAACTATTTTATTTATCCCGGGTATATTTAAGTACGGCTTTCAAAAATGTTTATACAAAATATGCTTCAATGGGTCAAAAATGGCCAATTTTTCCATACAATGTTAAATTTCATACAAAACAGCTTTTTGTAAGAAAAATATAATAAAAAAAACTATTCCCATGACATGCATAAATTTACTAACCATAATAAGTATTGAAATGTCCCTCACAATGATATAATTTTAATTTAAATCGCATGAATAGAACCGGAGCAACTAAAAACTTTCGGAACAGCCCTCGTATTAAAACTGATACAAGATTATTTTAGTGGCGACTACATCATAGTAACTTTGGCTTTCTGAGATAAACATTGCAACGGATTTCAATACACCCTACTGCGCCCTTTAATGGCCGATTCCCATTTACCCCGAAAAGACAAATTGCTAATTATTATTTAGCTACCAAATTATATAATAGTTAATCATCTTCGTATCAAGGTATAATATATGCTCGCGCTGCGCGCACGAAAAAGTGAAACTACACACTTCAAGAACACTGCCAAACTGTAGTGAGTGAGTAGGATATAAGGCTTGTTCACGAAATAAAGTAGCCATTGCTGTTTAATTCTTTTTTTTTTGTATGAGACCATACCTTTGGGTGTTATTACAAAGAAGGGCTCTTTGCCTATCTTCTCGGATGCTGTGGTTGATATTTATATCAATTTCTCCATAATTATGTACTTTTATTTAAACTTCTGGATTTAACTAGTGTTTCTTTTTATTTTACCATTTTGGGTCATTTAAGTTTCCCTATGGGTCTTCATCATCATCATCATCATATCAGCCGAAAGACGTCCACTGCTGAACATAGGCCTCCCCCAAAGATTGCCACAATGACCGGTCCTGCGCTACCCGCATCCAGCGGACTCCTGCGACCTTCACCAGGTCATCGGTCCACCTTGTGGGGGGGCCTACCCACGCTACGCCTTCCGGTGTACGTGGCCGCCACTACCGAAATAGCTCTCCGAATCGCTAAACTGAAGTGGCAGTGGGCGGGGCACATTGCGCGTAGAACCAATGGCCGTTGGGGCGGGAAGGTTCTATGGGTCTTAACTAAACTAAAATACCGATACTATAATAAACTGTGAATCTCGTGTCTACAATTTTTATTAAGTGTTTCAAGTCTAACATTGTTGAAATCGTCTCTGAAGTTCGCACTTTTTTGGGCCTGAACTTTTGCATTATTATCTAAAGTTATTTTGATTTTGACGACTATTCAGCGAATGCTTTTGGATATTGGATTCTTAAACATAAAACAGAAAAATCCATTTACAGCCCCATGGCTGTTAGAACTACATGGGACTATTGTGTAACAGTAGAGACTGATTTTACAATGGCTACTTTATTTCGTGAACAAGCTTTATTGTCCATTACTACATTGTTTGCGTAATATTTGCACATTTGAGGCAAAATAACGCAACGAATTCTTAAATTGAAAAATAGCAACAAATTCAAAGCAAATAGGAATCGCTCACTAGTTCCATACTTTGGTATAACGCCATATTTTATATTATCACACTTTACACAGCACCTCCTAAAACTACACCATAAGAATATTTTCCTCTTTATAACTGACTAACCTACCTCGCAGTCTGTTCGCCGAATCCCTTGTGTTAGCACCTCAACCGCTGTTAGTGTTCAAGCTAAATCCAATCGTCTGTGGTTGTCATTAAGATCATTTTTGTCATTAGAGTGATAACTCCCACTGAACATCAAGAACCTTATTAATCAAATCATAAGGAAGCGTTCAGAGAATCAAATAAAAGAATTGACCGGAAATCTATTCTATACACACAATAATTGATGATTAAATAGGTTTTTTTTAAACAGGCATGAGAATTGCAATAATTCAAATACATTCGAAAATGTATTTGACTACACTACTCAAAATACCTATTTAATAAAAATTGGACAGCAACGAATATAGACTTACTATGTGAGTATTTCCACATGATAATCGAAGAATACTTTAAAAACATATTTCTGTTTTAATTTACATAAAATGATCTTATTGACACCTAACGGACGATTTCAAATGATTTTATTGGTATTGTAAAATAACTTCCGGTTTCAGAATAATATTGAGATACATGTACCTACCTACTTATAATAAATTCAATAATAAGGGTTCCAGAGTACAAAAATGTTCAGCATGGAAGTTAGTCTAGGATTGTTTTAACCCTTAGGTGTCACCAACAAATGTGGTCGATCAATTTTCAACTCTATTCCTTAGTAATGAAGTCGAAAAATGGTAGACCACATTTTTTGTTGACAACTAAAATGTACGCAGAAACGAATATTTTATTGTTGTTATTAAGTAGGTATGACTCGAGCTCCACCGACCTCTCTGAAACGATATTCACTTACTACAAAGTAAATGTATATACAGTGTATCTACATTGGAATATCTACTTTTACCTCAGAATAATGCCAGTCGGTTTTAACCCAAAAATGATATCACATTCTTTGAAATTATGATTCTGATATTGTATGATATAAAAGAGAACCGAAAATGAATTTTAGTAATTGTAATCTAAGATATGTATTTATGAGTAGGCATGTAGGCAGTAGGCATTAGAACTCTGTTATTCAGTTTGACAGTCGGCAATTGATTACTTATTTCGACATGTGTCATTTCTATCCTAAGTATCGTTTTTAATACTCTATGCGCCTAAGGGTTAAAAAAGTATGTTTAGTATGTAAAATAACATGTGTCTTATTAATAATTATTAATATGTATGTCAAAGCCAATACGCATATTAAAGATCAAACACGCTCGCGTAAAAGGCGCGGTGGGGCGAGAGTCATACTTTTATAGTTTGTGTAAATAACGTAAATTGAAAAATAGAATACTTTATGTCATTATTATAGGGTTAACAAATAACGCCAAAGCAAACGACAAGACACTATCACAAAACAAACCCGAATAACGCCAGCCTTACTTACTATATTATATACGAGTATGCTTTTAAGCTTTTTTTTTACTTTTTTTACATATCACATTTCCGAGTATCGTCTTTAACCTAAATATAGAGATGTTACTTAAAACAAATGCCATTTTTTGTATTTTTTTCGCTTTATAACTAATGATTTTTTTGTTTTAAAAGTTTTCATAAGAATACATTTTTAACGGAAGAATTTAGAAAACGATGCAAAGCGCTGCGATGTTTAAGTACACCTACGAAGAGAGAAATGGCACAGCAAGACGCAAGTATACTAAATAGCTTAGTACAGCCGACTGCAAAAATATTTACCTAACAATTCACACTAAAAATATCTTGACACCTATTAATATTAGAAACGTGTTGCTGTCGAGATATTTAGCGTAGGATTTTTGCAACCGGCTATAATTACTACAGTAACATACACAATTACACAGTATAACAATACAACACTTAACCGTGTCTCCGGCTACATAAATGAATATTATACTCCTCGTTAATTATAATAATCATTGGACGTTAATAATAATACTAATCAACAAATAAATCTCGAACACAAAACAACCATCAAATAAATAATATTTATAATAAACATTCATCACAGCCACATCAGACCTTCACACAGCGTCCTCAACGAATATAGAGCCCGTCTCTTTAAACGACGAGCAAAGGAAAAAGACGGAAATAACATCGTTGATGACCGCTAATGTGTTTTTGGTACAGCTGTCACCGGCATCTCATTTCAAATTAGAATAAATAAAAAAATCTCTGCTAATTTCCAAAAAAGTACATTAACTGCAGTTTTAATTCGTGTTAAACAAGATTTATTAAATTGTGTATCACTACCAAAGCACACAATTGCAATAAATATCGCTTCACCATAATCGGTGCACAAATTAAGGCCTAAAGTGTATTTTTTGTAAATTAACCATTCTTACTTTACAAGAAAAAACGTATACGTAAGTACCTACCTAAGTGTATCATTAAAATCTTTGTGCATAAACAAAAAAGCATGCGATTAGCTAACATACGATAATCATATACAAAAGTGTAACATATTTAAATAAGGGGATAAAATATAAAATAGTAACAAATGTTTAAAATGAGGGCTAATAATGAACATTTTTTTGTATTTTTTTTTTAAATAGGAACTGCGCGTTCACACTTAACCTTAATGACTTTAAATTCGTTTTGAGTAGCGCCTGCATCGGGCGGTTGTTTGGTATGAACGTTTCTGATTTATTAAACTTCCTGAATATTCGGGTCTCGTCGCATTTTGTTACTTTAACTGTAAATTTCGTTAATGCCCCTATACTTAAAAAAAAAAGATTGTACGGTCAACCGAGATCTAGTTTTATTAGTAGAAGTAAAACCAATGGTTTTGTTGTAATTGTTAATATCCTTCGATATTTATTCATTAATTATTGGTAAAATGCCAGTATAAACTGAATGAAGCTAAAAAAATCAATTTTTGAATATGACCAAAAATATCATTTGTAAAATGCCATTTCTTGACATCTACAAAAGCAACAATTTAACGTATTCGCTGCCAGGGGGTGTGACCTAGGAACAAACTTGCATGAATGTCAACGTATATGTGTGTCGATGTCGGTGACAGTGAATGTGATACCTAGTGTTGTGATTGTTATCACCAACCAGACAAAAATTACGAGTATTAGGTACGAAAAATTTCTTCGACTCTGCAAATGAGAGTAGGTAAGGTAAGAAGTATGCCTCAGTATGCCCACCGCGAACCTCGGAATTAGCAAATTTTAATCATCTGTCTTTGTCACTCTAATGACGCCTTCGTTAGAGTGACAGAGACAAATCCTCGAAATTTGCGGATTACGAAGTTGACGGTAGGCTCGAAGATCAATACAAAATGGACAAGTACCGAATATATCGAAAAATAAATTAGAACGTTACCGACCTGTTATCTCAATTAGATCTTATGCAGCGTGAAGTCTATAATTCCCCTTAAGCCGCTACGTGCGTGTGATTTAAGATTAGTTGAGATCTCGCCGCCGTTCCCAACACTATCTCATTTTCATTATATGGGGTATGGGGTAAATTCGGCAGTGGTATAATGTTGGAATAGACAAAATGACTGACTGCTACTCTAGGAGCATTTTTTACTTAACAGTAATTAGCAAAGATATTTGGTGAGTGTCGATGAGGCCTACTGCCCTGGCCACGACATCGGTCTAAGGCGACCGGCTTAGCGAAAAACGTATATTGCTCCCTCTCGTAGCCGTATCGGCAATCCGCTCCAACTCGTGGATTCGCTCGCCGCTGGTCGCCTTAGACCAATGTGGTGGCCGGGGCATAAGGCTTTGCCCCAACGAGTGGTACTATAGGTTATAGCACTCATCTATAGCACTACTGAAAGCCACTGATTGATAATTTTGAAGACTGCCTCTAGTTCACTAAACAGTTGTCAATTTAAACATTGTCCCGCTATCGAAGTTACACCGATACACCTTTATTACGAAGATTAGCTGAGGTACCATCTGCCAAAAATATAGCCTACCTACCACTTTTCGACATTATCACCACGGATAAAAGTCGAAAACTGGATGACAATTTTTTTACTGGCCTTCCTCAGTACTCTTAAGTCTTGTTATAAACAGGAATAGCATTAATGGGAACGACGGTCACTTTTTTATGTTGAGTTTACACGTTCATAGTCCTTTGAATGTTGTAACATTCATAACATAACTTAATTGATAAACGTTCGTCATCCAACACAAATAGGCTAGTCCTAGTCTTGCCGATCTTTCTATACAGACATATCATTAGTATTCTAAAATGTATCCAGAAACCGTAGGCAATGACCAGCATTAACAACCAATACGAATCAACAAAACGGTAATATTAACACTAGGTACCTCCTGAAAACAGTTAGGTTATGAGTTAAAATTTGGAACAGCTTTCAAAATTCAAGTGGGTCTCTACTTTAACATCTATAGACATTAGAACAATTACCGACACGAAATGTCAATTCAGTATATTTTCTGAATTTAAACCGCTCGACATTTTATCTCGAGTAATATGAGAATAGGGAATACGTATGACTGTCTGCGAATATATCACTGCCTGATCAAAGCAAGAAGTAAAATGATAATGAATTCAGCTCAAGAAATTATTTGAGTGGGTAAGCCAATATCGGTGTAATATTTAGTGCATTACTCGTCTGCATAAAGTTGGATCAACAGCTGCAGATGTTATCAATGTTATCATCTATGTTATCAACGATTTACTACAATACTATTCTGGGGTTTCTTACCATTAGGTATGTTGTATGATCACTATTAAAATCGATTTTTGTCAAAAGAAAAGCATTTACCTACATAATTTTTTACACATTCAAATGTCTAAGCAACCTCTCATATGCTTAGGTATGTCTTCTTGCAACCTCATATGCTTCATATCATATTATAGAGAATATACCTACTATTTAAAAAATCATAGTTTAGAAAACACGAAATTCGTAGTCTTCAAACTTTGGCTGAATTTTCACGAGTTTATTAGAAATAAAAATATTGAAACTATCTTCGTGATTCTCTTAGTTTCTTTATGACACATATCTAAAAGTTAGACACATTAAATCACTTTTAAAGCCTAACATCTAAGGACAATTAATAGTGGGATAGAATGTATGGCAAGGAGGTACCTATGTTTTCAGAAAAAACGTGTTGATTTACTTATTGCTCTTTTGTGTATGTCTTTAAGTTGATACCTTCATGAGTCAATCAATTAAATTACCTTAACGAACGTTTGTACAACTATGGGCGGGTCGTACCAACCAGACTTGACAGAGCAGTGACACTTCCCGTGAAATTAATTTTAGCGAACAATTTAAAGATAAACGGCTTGGTGCAACCCGCTGTAAACATCCAAGGAGCAATAAATCCGTGTAAACTAAGCATTAGCCTCACCGCCGACATTACCGTAGGCGAGCGGCGCTCGCGGGCGCGCCTGCACCGTCACCGGAGGCCGCTCGAACTTCGGCGCCAGCGCCCGCACCACCCCGTTCACTATGTTCACGCTCGCTAAATTATGCTTGGGAATGGTGAAGGTGGGGAGGTCCCTCGCCTTGAGCGCGTCGTATATGCGGATCAGTTTGGTGGTGTCGTGGTCCGGCCGCGCGGGCGCCGCGGGGACGACGAGCCCGGCGGGGGGGACGGGGGCGGACACCCGCGCGGGGAGAGTCATGTGTTGCGCGGCGGAGTGGCTCTTGAGCCCCTGCGCCGTTTTATAGCTTTTGCCGCATTGGCATTTGTATGCCTTTTTTACCCTGAAAATTTAAATTATTCATATTGCTTTTTGCACTGGAAGTTGCTATTTAATTACATATAAACCAGAGCGTAGCCAAGTCGCTCAATAGCTTATCGTAGTTTTCTCGCTCTATTACCTTTCGTTTACGATTGACGATGGAGCGTTAGCATCTTGGCTAAGCACCCTGATAGATTGGTACTATCATCAACTTGTATTTCGATAGAACATAATTAACTGACCACTAGTGCATTTTATACCTACGCATTGTAATAAGAATCTCAAATAGAGACAAAAGCATTAGCGATCGCGTCGTCTCCGGCAAGGCACAACCACACTGAAGGGACTGCCTCGTACGGCGACTCATTCAGTGTGGACCCAGCTTATGGTCAGTTACCCATGTTAGTGTTTTTTTAGTTTCTAATTAGTATTACTATCAGTCCAACTGATGTTTTACAAATCGTTTACCTTCTCTACATAATTTTCAGATAACAATAACAACTGACACGTTTTCATTCAAACAGTCTATGGGTTATAGGTACTTTCAGATATTTTTAGGCATCAGCTGATATGGATTCTGACTACTCTAAAAAATACCAACATGTATGCAAAATTACACATTAATATAATGATACTTTTACATAACAACACTCAAAATTAAATAGAATACACAAGAATGCAAGATAGACTAATGACGTCTGACTAACATTAAGCACAATATTATCATTGCACAATGTTTGTACAACTAGGTAGAATGTTCAATTTACGAAGTTAACTACTTTTTTTATCAATGTACTAGCAGTTCTACCAAAGATGAGTTAAATAATAGACCATCAATTTCGTATCCATGGAATTATATCCATGTCTATTGCATTATTATTGTAGATGGCGTTACTTTAGTGTTATTAGAATGAAATTTGTTTATTAAAGTATTTTACAAGGTGTTTTAAATTTCTAGTAAGTTGTATAATATAAATTGTGTTTCATGAAGCATACTAAGAGCAAAAATCAATTTCTAAATAAACTTCCTACGGAAATCCTGACCAAAGTGGCGCCATCTAGCAATCTTTATACTGGTGGAACACAACTTTTGACATGGGGGCTAGTCTTATTTAGATACTGATGTAACTGCCCTCGAATCTAGTTTTATATGAACACATGTTACCCATTTCTTCCAAAAATACTCCTGTGCAGTGAGACGCTTCTTCGGTCTCGGCATATACTTTTTGGTGACGTGGTTGGGTGCCGTTAGAAACGGGTATTTTCTATCAAATAATCACATTACATAAGGAACATTGCCGAATTGGTTTCCTCATTAATTTAAAGTCAGATGGGAATGGTACGTGATCAAAAGTCAAGCATATTACTTACAATTTTGGAAATGCATGGGGGAAAAAAATACAACAAATCTGGAGGAGTATATACTCCTATAGGTAGGTCTATACATATATTATGAGTTGAAGTTTACTAATCTTAGATTAAAAGCTACTAATCGAATCAGGATCTCAATTCGACGGGTTGTCAGTAATTTCAATTTGAGATTACATTGGCAATGCAGACACATTTTTAACCGGTTTATTATCGTCATCGTTAGAGTTACGGCCTAATCTGTCACTCTAACAACATCGTAAGAAAGAAACTTGCGTATTTGATACTACTCGGGAGATGGTTGACGTTTATAAGACTTAAAAATAAGCTGGTTAGAAGATTAAATACAAGGTTAGGTACATCATCATTCATCAGCCTATCTCAGTCTACTGCTGGACATAGGCCTCTCCCACTAACTATGCGTGACCGCAACAGGAGGTATTGCCCATAATCGTCATGCAAGCGGATTGGCGATCGCAGATGTGTCCATGTAATCGCGGTGTGTGATGATGACGCTGCTGCCCGTCATCATTAATAAATTAATGGTCAGTGACACTTCAATCCCTTAGTCGACTCGTACGACACTCGCGAGAAGAGTTGGGTGATGACAAATGTTTTCTTACTGCCGTCACCACGCGGCGGACAAGGTTAGGTAAGTAGTATTGAGCAAATATGAAAAGACACTAACTTGCCGTCCTTCTTGTGGCCGTTCTTGGAGTGATACTTGATGCCGTTGACGTTCTTGTAGCGCTTCTTGCAGCCTGGCACGGGGCACGCGAACGGCTTGTCCTGTGCCGTCGGGCCCGCCGCTGACGCCGCTCCTAGACGGCTGAAATGGTGGAGTAAGCAGAATTGTACTTGTTTTGCTTATAGCAGTGCTATAACCAGAGCCCGTTGTCTTGTTCTCTTGTGCAATGTAAATTTCTAGACCAGAAAGGCCATTTTTTCTTTTAAACTTGACGTTAGCTACTCGGCGCGCTTCTTTGAAATATATAAGGTTCTGACTCCTGGTAAGATCATTAAGCTTATCTTGTGAAAAAGTTTTACGATTTGACGTCTCTTCACAGGACTCAAAATCATAAGATCACAGTATTTCAAATGTAGGTAAACCAAAACAGCCAGCTGACATCTGCTAGCAGACATTTATGCTACCTACTTTACCGGCTACAGCTACAAACATAGCTGCACCAAACAAAAATTAAAATTTTGTAGTCCAATGAATTTAATTTCCTGATTGCTGTTCCCTTGCAGGGTATCACATGTTCTTACTTTACCTAACAATCCATCTTATGTTAATGTGATATGCAATAAATATTTGACTTTGACTATTAGATATTTATTTTATTTGGTGACAGTATCTATTTAGTACATAATTAATATAATTATCGATATCGATAATAGTACATTGTGCATCAAGGGAGGTATGTACGGAATTACTAACGAGAGCGTTAATAGGGGAGCGAGGGCTTTAATGCCTCTATGCTAATGACCGTGATGCATACAATGTTTTTCATCACACTTGCGGGCAAAAAAAATAGTATTAAGACAAAATATTATTCTATGACATACTGACATTTCTATTACTGCATAGGGAATTTCACTTTTCTATTACTCCCGCTACGCATACAAGCAATGGCGCTCTTAGACAGCAAGTGTGATGAAAAATAATGTTTCTCTAACTGGCTCTGGCTATAACACACATGACCGTGTATAGGGGATTCAATTTTTTGTTCACCACGCTTGTCACTCCGATGTGGCTGAAATTATGCATGTGATCTGAAACATACTGTAGTCTGTACATTAGGCAGCCGTGTTTTGTTAAATTATGTAGACGTCACACTGACGCGAATCAGCGTGCGAGTGGGACAACGCTATGCCTGTATACTACACTTTCTCATACACCGTCGTCGCATGCGCAAGCGGCGCCAGTGTGATGTTCTGCCTTAATATTATTTTATGAAAAATAGTTCATTATTTCAAGACATCCTGGTAGTTTTTTGAAGATGCTGTCTTCAAACTCATTTCGAAAAGCAAGTTCTGGGCAATAATGCTGTTATCAAAATATAATAGGTACAGACCATGAGTAAGACACCATGGAAATACTCATGACTTATGCAGCCGTTTCTAAGAAACATTTGAACAGACGAACTCGCTGGGGGTGTAAGCAGAACGGCAATAAATGGCAATATACATTAGCGATGTAACGAATATCGGTTTTGGAATATTCGCGAATGCGGATGCGAATGCGAATATTTGCGATTCATATTCGCAAACATATACATAAACATTAGATAATGCTGGTAGAAAATGCCCAAAGGCATTAAGTTATTAACTGAAACGTAACATTTTATCCATCATTCAGTTAAAATGTATAATTTTTAGAGTCGCATGTTTTTGTACCTAGACATCTAGGTATTAAGGTCTACTTAGAATGTAGTACTTCCTGCCTTAAGTGAATGAAATAATTAGATAAAAATATTCGCAATATTCCCGTCAATTTTTTGCGAATGCGAATGCGAATATTTTAAAACATGCGAATATTCGCGAATGCGAATGCGAATGCGAGTATTCGTTACATCGCTAATATACATATATCATCATCATCATCATCATCATCATCATCATCAGCCTATGATAGTCCACTGCTGGACGTAGGCCTCTCCTAATAACTATGCGTATAGACGCATTAGGAGGTAAATACATATATACCCAGTAGGAATTAAATACCCAAAAATAGACCCCACAAACTGTACTTTATGTACGTACCTACGTACTTACTGTTTTTTCCTACGAAAGTGTTATTAGTGTTATCACCACATAAAAATAAATTTATACCCATGGTTTTTGGTCGCACTGTTTCTGATGATGCTATTCTTGACTATCTATATACTGAAGAACAGTCACGTAATAATGTAGATTGTAGTCAAACACAATTGTGAAAATTCATGGAAAAACTTTCACGTTGAAAATGAATGGCGTTATCACATTTTTTGTGACCACAAGGGGCACAAAGTCACTATACAACGTGTTTTTATTGATTTCCGTTAAATTAAAGGGAAGCTTATTTAGGTCAAAAATTATCTATTTCTCTAAGAAACTAGCGTCTTAACTCTAACTGTTACTGTTAAAAAATAAGTTTAACGACTGAACAAGTGTATTGCAACCTTTATTACATCCTAATGTTACTTATTTTGACATGTGCCGTCAGCAGCCGTCAGTCGCCCGAGATCTTATTTTTAAGGTTCTCTCACACTTACCATTACAATTATTATGTATGAAAACGAAAAAAAAATGTTTTTCGAAATTAACAAAAGCCGATATACCAGGCAACTTCTATTAATGTTCCAAGTAACCTGTCCCATTTAACGGAAATCAATAAAAACACGGTGTAGATTAAACACTGAAGTATCCGGGGATTAACAGTCTTAAAATGTTATTCGTCTCTCTCTAGTCACACAATAAGACCATCAGAATGAAGATGAACGAGCGCGCCAAAGTAAAGTTCCTAAAGAAGACAAAGGTATTATAACATTTTATAAGCATTATTCTATCAAGTATTTCGGTGCTGATTATAGTGATTATTACGAAGTGTAAATTAGATGACCGTGGACTTACTTGACGCCATAACGCAATATGTATTCTGAGCTATATTCCTCCACGGTGGTCCAAGAATCATTGCTGTCTTCTGACGGGCTCAGCATCTCGTCTTCGTCCATGTCGCTTCCTGAAGCAAATCAAATCTTATTGAGTTGAGGCAGTGACATTAAACTAAAAGCATTCTTTTGACTGATATTTTATAAGTTGCTCAGTTTTTGACCAACAGCTAAGTAGATATATTGCCTCCTTAACAGTATGTTGTGACAAGTGTTTAAAATGTTTAAAACGAGTGCCAGCGATATTAAATCGCGAAGTGAGTATTCTAAATTGGGGAAAAGGCCGAAGCTTAATCGGTAGTGACCCTGCCTAAGAAGCTGGCGGTTCCGGGTTCGAAACCTGGCGAGGGCATTATTTGTGTATTATTTATCACAAAATTTGTTCCTTGGTCGTGGCTGCCTGTGTATTTATTATACATATCGTCGCTTGGTACCCGCATCACCAGCCTTTAATTGAGCTTATCGTGGGACTTGATTTGTGTAAAATGGCCCAAGATATTTTTTTTTATTTATTTCTACTTAATGGTTGTGCATTTGACAATTCATTATGCAAGAAAAAAAGACAATATCTAACTAACCAGGGACTGATGCCTGCAGTCAAACTGTGGAAACAGTTTTGCAGGACCTATATTAGATATACGATTATTTTACGCTGTAGTAATAATAAATAATTAACCTGTTGGGGTGCTGCTCCGAACAGATGGTGTCTTGGGCGCAGAAAGCAGGCGCCGCCGGACTTCGGCTACCGGCGGCATATTCTGGATCTCCCTTCTCGAGGCCTCGGTGAAGAACTTCAACACGTAACTTAACGGAATACATGATGGCTGGGATGCTTCTTTTTGTTCTACGACTGCAGGATCATAATCTGAAAACGTATTAAATCTTGTGACATCAAGTTCGGATCAGCTGTTTTTAAGTCAGCTGATATAGAGAAACAAACAGCTTAACAGAAAAAGTATTAATTAAACTTTTTTACCTTTGAAACAATAATTTAATTCTTTTAATTAGATAAATTTTATAATTCAATAATTAAACTTGAATATTGCCGCGATGCACTCAAAAGCGGTAATGCTTTACAATACTGACAACATGAACGAACCACAGAACTATGCAAAGATGGGAGGGTCATAAGTAAAAAAACAATTATTCAGCGTATGTAGGAAGCAGATGGAATGAATATTTTATGCTTACCGATATGGACGTCTTCGATGTGTTCAATTAAGTCCGCTAATCTAGGAAAAGTTATACCACAGCCGTTATATTTACATATGTTTATCATGAAGACGGCCATCTTCGTACAGATGTTGATGTACTAAGTCAAATTGAAGACTAGACTCGACGTTTATTTTTCTTATCATTTGACATATATGAATTAGAAACAAATTTATTTAAAATTTAATCACAATAAGATAAATATTTTAATATTTTCTCTTTCGCTACTTAGTAATTAAATCTCCCTGTGCAGTATTTCACCTAAAAAAGTACTAAAACGTTCACATATGATCAATAGTTGGCTAAACGTCACGAACTGCGCTGACCTCAAAGGTTTTATCCAATAGGAGTGCGCGATATATACTCTGTTTCACTTTACCACTCCGAAATTGAACATTCCAAAGGCCGGTCTCCTCCTTCGCGGTGTTCTTTGGTAAGTGCGGTGAAAAATTAGTGAATAAAAGTAATCGTGAAAAAGTGTTAAAATTATTAGCCATCATCTACCAGCCAGTGACAAAATTTATTCATAAAGATTTACAGTGGGTGTCAGTGTCAATATTTTTACAGTTATTCGATGGTTGACATTAGAATTCGTATTCAAAGTCGGCCCAGAAAGTCAGCCATTTTTCAATAGTATTTGTATGATTTTATATTGAAATTGTCGCGATTCGACTTAAAATTCATGTCTCAGTGAAGCCGAATATGTAATAATAGTGTACTAGTGTTGATTGGGCGCTCTTATACATATAAGTTACGTAGTCTCGCGAATTACGTAACGCTCTGCGGTTCGTCGGTCAAACTGTCAAGTCTTCCAAGTATCCTTCAGATCTGTGCTAGTGCTCTTACAGAACACTTATCTGTTCCTTCGGTTTCTTTCAGTTGTCGCTCGCCGCACCTAAACCAATACAAAATGCTGTCTGCCGCAAGATTGATCGCCCCTGCTGCCAGGTCTGCTGTAAGTAACCCTACTTATTTTATAGCTGTTTTTATAATTCATATTATACATTAAACGGGCTTATTTTAGAGAAATTATCCTTCAATTATATGACATTAACATTTTATCATTGATAATGTACACAGTGTAATATCATTGACCTTGTATCTGCCTGAATGTCCACCGGTGTCTTCCGATAAGCAACACTACTTCTACTGACGTGGAAATTTTACTGAAAATTGACGAATCACACGAAAATCTATGTTGGTTGAAGTTCTACATGGGTGTTATATAATTACATAATCTCATATCATGGTGATAATATACTGATTACCACTTACCAGATCATCATTTAAAGCCCTCTTTTCAACGGAACTTGGACCAAGCATTCAATATCGATTGATTCTATTAGATAACGTCTTGACTTTGCACATAATGGGGCATTTCCTACTGACATCTGATTTACTGCATAACCTAAGATTTTGATAACACTTCCAAATTACACAATCCCAGCAGAAGAAACTTAAAGTTCCACAATTTCAATATGTAGGCTTAAATAATAACTAGTTTTATGTGAAAAAACTCTTTAATTTCTGAATCCTAATTTATTGGCATTGAACATCCTGATAAGACAATCTCTGGTCTTTGGAACTGTCTAATGGTAATTGAATATGAATTTCAGATCTTCAGCAACACAGCGCTGGTCCGACCACTGGCTGCTGTCCCCTCCCAGACACAGATTGTCCCCGCAGCCCCCGCCCAGCTCTCAGCAGTCCGCTCCTTCCAGACCACAGCTGTCTCGAAAGACATTGACTCTGCTGCCAAATTCATTGGTGCTGGTGCTGCGACAGTCGGAGTAGCTGGCTCTGGTATGTAACTAGAGTTCTTATTCATTAGGCTTCTGTGTTTGTCTGCTAATTACTAACTTAAGATTTCCCTGTGCACTAATTTCTTCCTTGGCAATTTTATAATTAACATTTGGGCCCTTTTCAGCCAGAAAACTAATGATTGCATAACACTGCAGTATAGTCAATAACTGCTTCATTGATCCAATTTTTAGTTATTCTTACATCCTGGCTTAGTCAAAGGGCTCCAGGTTTCCAACTCCTATTTCATATTTTATGCTTACTTCCTTGAAAGTTGCAAATGATACTGGAATTGTGACTTTTAATTCTTAATGAAACTAGTTGTTTTTGAGGCATTTGGGATCTCCAGTTGAGCCAGGATGGGTGGGGTCTTTTGAATATAAATATTTAAAGGAAACCAGCAAATCCTGACAGTTTCATAAATGTAAATTTGGAAATTAAGTATCATTTGCTAATTCATATCCTAATCCTAACATTTTTCACTTAAAGGTATTGGAATTGGTGTGGTGTTTGGATGCTTGATCATGGGTTATGCACGAAATCCATCACTAAAGCAGCAGATATTCTCATATGCCATCTTAGGTTTTGCATTATCAGAAGCTATGGGACTATTTTGTCTCATGATAGCATTCCTGATGTTGTTTGCCTTTTAGATGATATGTCTCAAGTGAAGTGTGTATAAGCTTTTAATGTACATATACAAAAATATGATTTTGGTCCAGAAGACAGAATCCAGGTGAGGCTGCTTCAAATGTTTGTAGTTAGAAACTTTCAATTGACTATTACAACTATCACCAATATCATCATAATTATTTTATCCTGGACTGACTTAGCAGTAATGCATTTTAGTAATATTTTAATCAAATTAGTAGTAGTAAATCACTTTATTGTACACAGAATATGGGCATCAACCTTGTTAACTCTTAAAAACGTAGGTTTTGTCGAGTTATACTTAATACACTTTCATGTGTGTAATAGTGTACTGAGAGGGTATAGGAAATGTATCTCAATTAAATAAAACAATTGGCTATGTCTGTATAATATGGCCATTGTGACCTACCGTTATAAGCAAGGGCTAGCATTTTCGTACATTTTTGACGTAAGTTATGCTAAATTAGTAGGAGAATCCATTGCCCCTACCATTATACATAGGTCACTTGGCACAATACAATCATAATTACATATGTGCATTCATATCATACTATCATCATCTTCACTCAATCCATATAAAGTCCATTATATTAAAAATACTTGATCAGGATCCATATATTGCTAATTCTGAGCATGAGTTTAATGCATCTTTTGACCTTACTAACTGTAAAAGTAAATACCTAACAATGAAAATGAAACATAAACCAATGATTAATTACTGTTTTAAAACTATGTGCAAGATCATTAAATTGTCTCATGAAGTTCGATGTTTAAATATATATTATGTTTTTGGGGATAATGACAAATCACAGAATATTTGTGGTCTCCGATTTACTAACTATAAGCATCATATTGAAAGCATATGTAATAAATATTTGATTGAACTTTCCAGGTGCTGGTATTGGAACGGTGTTCGGCTCCCTGATCATCGGCTACGCCAGGAACCCATCCCTGAAGCAGCAGCTGTTCTCATACGCCATCCTGGGTTTCGCCCTGTCTGAGGCTATGGGTCTCTTCTGTCTTATGATGGCGTTCCTGTTGCTGTTCGCTTTCTAAGCCTTTTACTTTATAAGAACACTACAACTGCCACCAAACTGAAGAGGTTTCAAGTGTAATATCTTTTAGGGGTCGGCCATGGAATCGAATGTGTGGAAACCTCACCCTCATAGTGATGCAAGGACTGAAATAATGTGTTACACTTGTCAGTGCGCGTCATCAGGAATGCAATTATTTAATTATGTAGTATAAAAGAAAATGTGCAAATAAAACGTTGTACGTAAACTTTAAGAATGCTGCAATTATTTCTATTCCTGATTTTGGTAGACTGTTATTCTTGAATCATGTTATTCGTATATCTCGAGTTAATGTTTAAAAGTCGATGTTAAATTTACTAAGCCAGTGAATGCGTGTATGCGTGTACGAATTTTCATCGACTTTGAAAATGCGTTATTCTGTTCGAGAATGTCAGCAATATGTATTGTACATTTTTAGGGCGATTAAATGATACTAAACACATTCGTTGGCCCCTTATTTTTTATTTACTTCACTATTGCTGAAATTTAAGTCAAGCTCGCAAAATTTAATTAACTAGCCCGCATAAAACTAGAATGGTCTATATTCTAATATTTATCCATTCAAATCTTTCCTTTTGGATAACTACATAAGACCGGAGTAAAACAGTTAATATTAAATTACCAACTACGAAGTAGATTTGGAGCGAACTAATTATTCTATCAGTAATTGACTTCACATAAATAAAGACCTAAGCCTTTTAGGCACCTTTGACTGATATATCGGCGCCTATAGCTCAATAAAGATAGTCTCTAATGCGAGGAATAGCGCGCTTTGTGAGCAAGTTTATAGCTTAACCCCTCGTATGCTTAGGCACGGATCCGTGCGTGGGAATTTCAATTTATTGTTTTAAGTGTCAAGGTCACTTTTTCAGTAACCTAATTTGACAGGCCGCATACGAGGGGTTAATGGTAAGGAAATACCAACCTCTGCCGTAGCCTCTGAGGCCGTATTTCAACCAGTGTTTAAACTGATGATTCGCTCGCGAGGGAACCCGTATAAAGAGAAAATTTACAATGTGTATCTGAACGAGAGGCTTTTTCGCCGTGACGACCGAGTAGGGCTTGAACTTAATGGAGGTTGACAAGGTTCTTATCAAGCAGTATAAATCGACAACAACTTAACCTCGTCCCGATCACGTGCCTGCCTTCTGAAAGGTTGAACAGGTTAACTAAAAATATGGGTCAGTATGAAAAATCTGAAACTAAAGATAGCTTCATATTTTGGTTGGTGATTTTAACGATGCAACATATCAATCAAACTTTCACAAATACAACATGCCTGCCGCAGAGGATCATTATGAAACCCATATAAAATTGAGGAGTGTCTTTTCAAAAGGGCTTATTTCCAGTTGTAACTTTTTTTGGGAAATTGAGTAAAACATAAATCCACGGTTTTCATTTCGATTTTCTTTCTGTGTTTTTGATATAGTACTTAAGTGAGTTGATATAAATGTTATGCCACTAAATATATTGCTTTATCAACTTAATTATTAAGTTAATATACCATACATTTTCAGAATTAAGCCCTTTTGATGCGAAACGTTTAGAATTTGTCAGCCTCCGTAGCCTAGTTGGTAGTGACCCTGCTTACGAAGCTGGAGGTTCCGGGTTCGAATACCGGCGAGGGCATTCTTTGTGTATTTATTTATCGCAAGTATTTGTTCCTTGGTCATGGTTGTCTATATTTTTAAGTATCTATATGACATATGTATCTAACTATTATATATATCGTCGCCTGGTACAGTCAAGAGCAAAAGTAAGTGATCATTCTTATTCGATTATAGACCTTATTCCATTGTGATAAGGCACAAGGTGATCACTTACTTATGCTCTTGACTGTACCCACGTCACAAGCCTTAATTGAGCTTACCGTGGGACTAGGTCGATTTGTGTAAGATGTGCCAAGATATTTTTTATTTAATTAAGCCGTTTGGTTCTGGCCTTGTGAGGTTATCCAATAATACACAAGCTGTTTTTCAAGGAACACACAAATCCTTCATTTCAACAAAAAGTACTTAATAATAAGTTATTATACACTTCTAAAAGCTCGTATCATTTTCTTAATATAAGAGAGAAATAAGCCCTTTTGATACGGACTTTGATATTTTAACATTTTGGTTGGACAAGAAGAGGCTTATTAGAACTTGAAATTGAAATCATACATATATTTCTCTACTTTTAACAAAACTACATTCATAGGGTAAATTGCTAGTCACTGGACACCTTATATAAAAAATAACTCTATTATGCTTACAGTTAGAATTCATTTCAAAACGATGTGTCATGTCGATGTCAATCACTCTCCCTCTTCCAAAATGAATTCTAATTATAAGTATATAGAATTCATTTTTATATAATGTATCCAGTTACTAGCAATTTACCCTAGTTAAAAAAAGTTGAAAGTGGAAATAAGTCCTTTTGAAAAGACACTCCTCAATTATAAAGGCAATTTTTTAAATTTACGCATGGCTCACCACGGGAGAGCTACATTTCTAAGAGATTTGGGAAATAAAGTAGGTTATAAATATTGGATGCCATATACGATATTACATATAAAACCGGCCAAGAGCATGTCGGGCCATGCTCATTGTAGGGTTCCGTAGTTATTCAAAAACGGCTGGGCTGATTATGTTCGAAATTGTTTTATTTTAAAGTATTCGATAAGCTCCACTATTCATGATTTTTTAGACCTACGGATCAAAAGTTAGAGGGGGGACACAATTTTTTTTCCCCTCACTAGCTCGTAAAGTGCTCGTTTATCCTTTAATACGAACGTGTAAAAACGCATATTATTCACTTGTGTGGCAAAGTAATGACCTTGGAGCGTAGCGCGAAGTAGCATTCGTTAACAGATAACAAAACGTAAAATGCTCATGGAAATCGTTCCATATTAATGATAATTAAATAATTTGTTTGAGAATTTAGTGTAAAATACAAACCTTTATATAAGACATTGATTTTTATATAAAGGTTTGTATTTTATATAATAACAATTGTTTTAGTGAATGATGATAAAATGACTAGATGCAATCACAGAACGCAGAAAATGTCAACGTCAACATTGTCAATGAATATTATAGGTTATAATCTTTATTTACCGACTCGAACACGCATAAAAATAGTAAACTAAACAACTTTCAGAGTGTTCTGTTATAATTTTGTAAAAATAATGAATGAGAATGATTTAATAATGTATTGGCGTTGGTGTGCAACTACAGGAATGTGTAAAGCAGGCCATACACGTAAGGGTGTACCTGACAGGTTTGCCTGTACAGGTCAACTGTTCAGGTAAACCGGAGCGTGTATGTTACAAAAACCTGCACAGTTCTGTAACATACACGCTCTGGTTTACCTGTACAGGCAAACCTGTCAGGTACACCCTTACGTGTATGGCCTGCTTTAAAATCGTGCTGCGTTTACTTCTTCGTGCTAAAAGTTTACTGCGACAAAATCTTGCATTAAATACATGATGCATTTGGAAAATTATTATCACTAACCCGATGATGATTGTAATGTGAATAAATAATTACCTTTTTTGTGTTTCCTCGCTATAGTGAGGGGAAAAGTTTTGTGTTACACACGGGTGCAAATGTATTTTACTTCTCGTATGTTAAAACACTCGCTGCGCTCAGGATTCTATTTTAGAACCATTCAACTATAGAATCCTTTCGCTTGCTCGTGTTTCAATTTCATACTCGCGGGTAAAATACAACTTTGCACCCTTGTATATCAAATAACTATTCTTCTGGAGCGATCATCTCCGAAAATATTGACTTTAGAAGAATACTTAGACCCTTATTTTTTTAAGAGACCTATTCAACGATACCCCACACTATACAACAAATAAAAATATCATCCCCACTTCACTAGTTGGGGAGGTACCCGAAATAGTACATTTCGATGCACGCGCGGAAATGTCATTCTTCACTCGTCCCGAGATTGTACCGCTCGGGCGATGTATGTACAGTCAAGGGCATTAATATATATACACTTCTCCATACTGATACCTTACAAATGTGTCTATATATTAATGCACTCGACTGTACACGAGTACGTGGGTTCGATTTCCACCTCGGACGTTGGTGATCTTGGTCGTTTTGTCTTTGGTGTATATGACATCCAATAATTTATTAACTAGTGTGACCACCAACACTTGGGGAAAAAGATAAAAACAAATCTAAATATGAGTATGACTTTTCACAATAACTTTAAATAAAGCAGAATCTACACAAGACAATATTGTTTAACAACAATACATTATCGAATGATTTGCAATTAACCTAGAAAGGTTTTTAGTAAGAAACTCAAAAATCCTGCAATTCTCTAGTATGCTTTCTCTGTCGGTCACACATTTTCGTCGCAGTACTCAGTCCAGTTTAGGTATAGAGTCCATGCAATTTTGCTATGTACAATTCTGTTTTCATCTGCCCAAGGACGAACGAATGCTCGCTCAGAACACCAAGTGGAAAGGCGGCTTCTGAAGGGTTACGATTTACATTACAGTTTTTGATTGACAGGTAATTATACTAATTATAAAAGCTGATGTCTTGGCAATGTTACTATACGTTACAGCTCAGATAATCTTACAATAAATAATTGTGGAATAAAGTAAAAAAAAACCTCTTAATTAATTAATGATGCCCAGTGTGTGTAATAATTATATTGATCAATTTTACCAAACCGATTGTCAAGCGTGCGATCTGGAGGGCTAAAGTGAACCACGATCGTCATGCTTCCCTGTCACACGCATGGAAATGCAAGTGCGACAGGAACACATGAATCGCGTTTTGCGGTAGGCCTACTGCAGTAGAGTCAAATTATTTAAAAGTTTATTAAATTGAAATATTACGTTTATATTGGACACTGGTCCTATTGACGTAGCTAATGATGCGAGATGCGTTACGATATACACTTACAAACCCTGGGATACGGAGATAAGACTTCACTAATTAATACAACAAAATTTTATTAACAAATTTATTGCAAATACAGAAATGTTTTATGACGAAAAAAATCTACATCTAAGTGAGTACCCCCGCCCGTAGAGAAATGTTTTGTCGATCTGAAGGCGGCTCTTACGCGGAGGTAATCACTTAAATTTTAATTAGTCAACTGAAGATTTGGTAAAAGTGCCTGGCATTTATAATGCATTATAAATTTTACACATAATTTTAAATGAGTCTTCAAAATGAATACAATCCAAAAATTAGTGGAATGGATCCACTTTGTCATCACACAAAAAATAACATCGTTCTCAAAGAAATGTAACAACTATAGGCCCACAAATAAACCACAAGACTTACATTTATTTATGGAAGGTTGTTGGTGTTCATACAATATCACTCTAAATTCTTGTACATTTCGGGATCAAAGCCTAATTATCTAGATAAAGATCTTAGATTTAATCTCCTCAACCACGCCATACTCGCAATGTGCAACCTTTAAGCTAATACTAACAATTCGAACAAACGTTACATAAAATATGATGTATAATGTAAATACTATAGCAGGTTCAACGTATACCTCGCGGTAATAAAGGGGTATATCGTGAAAACAAATATTACTAGCTTAATTGTTAGCCACATTCACGTTGTTGTAAACTATATACTGTGTAGTCAATATTGCTAAAATCTAACCAATTCAACTGTACTGACAAAATGTTACGTCATTCATTACATGCATTTTCAACGTCTATGTGACTAAAAGACACGAAAAAAACGTTAACAAATGATATTGCGAAGGTTACAATAAGGCAATTATTTGAGTCACATGATGATGATTATATAGAGGGGCTTGGATAATATAGACCAAAAACTGCGTGTAAGTATTTTACTAATAGAAGATAACTAGCTTATAAAGCAGTCAATTGGTGTGATAGTAGTTATAATCTGTTCTAAGCACATTATACAACACCACCCGTGACTTTTGAACACTGGTTTCGACATTAGGAGGCATAATTTTACTACTAACGTTACACACGGAACATCTCGGTTAGTAGGAAATATTCGTTAGGTTATTTTTAACCTTTTGACCGCCATATTCAGAGAGACTCCAGCTGACCTCCTGGATAATAAGGTGATTTGGTTTTTATATAAAAATGAGGTCCATTCAAATTGAAACTGGTCTGCGTGGTGTTATTTTGTATTAGTGGCGACACGGGCATGCTCGATGAAAATTTATTATGGTGAATAGGTTTATCAGATTTAAGGTACCAACCTGAAAACAGGTGGAGGTGGAGGGGGGCACTAAAATAGAATTCCGATACGCAACAAAGATAATTCCGTGTGTAAACCTCTTATTTTAATTATTAATAATATTTTTAGATAGTATATAATACAATTCCGATTTCGCGTACACCCAGGAGGCAAGAATGATATGTTGACCAATATGATTCAATCGTTTTGTCAGCGCCAAATACTTTGTAGCAACTCAAGTTTCGTACACCGAATTAAATAATTGTATATGCTGTACGGAACCCTAACGCGACTATGCTACAATCAATTCAACGCTGACTGTACATGACATGACCCTATTTTTTTGTAATTAGTGTTTCTTATTTATTTAAGTGTCAAAATATTGACAAAACCTTAGAATAATAATAGCGTCTGTTCAAAGTTCGGGATATTAGTGGTCCATACCAATAATAACAATTCACGTGAGACATTTTTCGAAATTCATACATCTACGAAGTTTTGGCTCGAGCATTGAGATATACCATTTCGAAAAATAAGTTTGCTGGTAACTCATATCTCGCCTCAGTGTGCAGCTACATTCCACGCACTAATTACGATATCCTACATTTCCTTGAGAAAAGATGCACTCTTCAAACATGCTTATCAATCTCCTTAATAACATGATCAGTACAAAAAATACACGCTTACATAATTTTGGGATTCAAGATACATTAACAATAGCAACACTACTATCTTCCATTGAAATGTAATTTAAAAGTTATTCGTAAATATTTTTACAATAATTTTACTTAACCTATTGCAAAACAAAATAAGGCATTTTCCTACTCGTGGCTATCAAACAGAACTGTCACAGCTTACGAATAGAGGCCACGGGGCCAAGTGTCGTACAACGAAACATTGTATCCATTTTTACTGAGATCAGCGCTGATTGGTCCATCAATTAAGTAATATTTCTCATCAGGGGCCCCGTGGACTCGAATGGTAAGTTCAACTTACAATCGTTATTTTTGGCTCAATCTAGTACTGTGTGAAGTAGAAAACTTCAATAAACATCACTATAACTGATACCTCTTTATACCCTCTTGTATATACTAATTTAGATATTCCTCTTTTGTATTATAGCTAATATAAATAACATTAACGCATTTAGATCGCCTCCGTCTCGAACTGCGCGCCCTTAACAATAGTAATAGGTCCATATGTTTCGTGTTGTTCTAACTTTAGTACTTGATGTTTCTTCAGTACGAGTAAACTATAGAATTTCTGTGCCACCTGAAATTAAAATATGAATGTTAATAGTTATTTCTATGTAAGTGATAATCAAGGCTCGGAACTCGGAACTGGTCCGAACTGTTGTTATGAAGAGTGCGAATGTTTTAAGAACTTTATTCGACTTAAATAAACCGTCAGCCTCCGTAGCCTAGTTGGTAGTGACCCTGCCTACGAAGCTGGAGGTTCCGGGTTCGAATCCCGGCGAGGGCATTATTTGTGTATTTATTTATCACAAATATTTGTTCCTTGGTCATGGCTGTCTATGTATTTAAGTAGCTATATGTATCTATATATTATATATATCGTCGCCTGGTACCCACATCACAAGCCTTAATTGAGCTTACCGTGGGACTAGGTCGATTTGTGTAAGATGTCCAAAGATATTTATTTATTTATTATTATTTAAACCGGTTTATTTGTTAAGTGACAAATTGACAACCTTCGATAGAATAAACCGGTTTTTAATGCTCGCAACCGGTTAATTTGTCAGGAACTTTAAGGTAACGTTCCTTCAAAAACCGGTTAAGCATATAACTGACTATTGGAGATGTCAGTCCAGTAACGTACCTGTTTCCTGTTGTTGTGTCGCGGCGCGAGGTCGTTGAACGCGAGCTGCATGCCGGCGGCGAGTTTGGGTCGCATGGCCGCAAACAGCTGCGCCGCTCGTCGGTTGAGTACGCGCTCCTCGAATTGTTCGTCCGTCTCGCCCGCTTCTCGCTCGCCCTCCTCGCCCTGTGTAAAACAGTACTCTCAAACATGCGCTCAAATGTATCGTTTAGTAATCTATATTTTTAAAGATGGTGCCTTTTTACGCGCTAGTGCGAGAAGTGGCTCACTTTACGTCAGGTCCAAAACTTTGGAGGGCCATCTGTACTAAAAAACGTACGAGACACGTGCAAAAAGGAAATTCGTAACTCGTAAAACATCGCTACTCGTTTCGAATTTCATGTTTTTCGCACTTGTGTCGTACTATTCTGTTCGAACTATGGTGCCCGTGTTACAAAACAGACGCTTTTATTTAAAGTCTTTACAACGCAGTACGCGTAAAACAGTCCGATAGACAGAAAACGATTTTTGTAAGCAGTAACCACTTTCCAGTTAAAGTGAGTTTATGAGTTGTATGTACTTACATTTTCAACACTGGGTGGCAAGTCGTAGTCATGCTGTGGACTATGGTGGCCATTGTTGTCCTCGTAACCCAAATTGGTCATCTGCATACCACTCTGAAAAAAAAACAATACAAATTCAAAACGTAATTTCCATAGCATATCATATATTTTTAGTATCATTGACCGTTTCCATACTGAACGAGGTCTCACGAGGAAATTGCCGCTAGAGGCAGCACAGTTAATGTGGACGTGCCTCGCCAGTTGCAAAGGCTCGAGACCTCAGGTGAATCACGTCTCCACTTACAGAGCTGTCTTGCGCGGCAATTTCCTGGTGTCGGGGTCGTATAGACCCGGGTGTTCCCATATAAACCTATATGTAATGTTCGTCAGCAGAAATAAAACAAATATGGCTGACACATCGTAAAACACTTTTGTAGATATATATTTTACGTTAATATTAATAAATATCAATAATTTTAACTAAAAATGTATGTGAACAAAAGGTGTAAGGTTTTAAGTTCGTGATAAAACCAAGATTGTGTCCTAAAAATGCGTGATTATGAAATAATGCATTTTTTGTTTTCTACTAATGATCTGAACAGATGCGCTAACAGCAATAATGATGATTCTCATCTCCAGCCCTCGGCCCGTCGGGGCAGCAGTATCCCTCGGCCGGTCTCACCTGGTAGTCGGGCTCGAGATGCAGCGGCAGCGGCTCCATGGGCACGGAGCCGAGCTCGGTGTCGGGCGCCGGCGCGGCGGGCAGGTCGCGCGCCAGCAGCGCCACGTCGCCGCCGAGCTGCGGCATCATCGGCAGCTGCTCCAGCCCGCGGCCCGTCGGGGCAGCAGTATCCCTCGGCCGGTCTCACCTGGTAGTCGGGCTCGAGATGCAGCGGCAGCGGCTCCATGGGCACGGAGCCGAGCTCGGTGTCGGGCGCCGGCGCGGCGGGCAGGTCGCGCGCCAGCAGCGCCACGTCGCCGCCGAGCTGCGGCATCATCGGCAGCTGCTCCAGCCCGCGGCCCGTCGGGGCAGCAGTATCCCTCGGCCGGTCTCACCTGGTAGTCGGGCTCGAGATGCAGCGGCAGCGGCTCCATGGGCACGGAGCCGAGCTCGGTGTCGGGCGCCGGCGCGGCGGGCAGGTCGCGCGCCAGCAGCGCCACGTCGCCGCCGAGCTGCGGCATCATCGGCAGCTGCTCCAGCCCGCGGCCCGTCGGGGCAGCAGTATCCCTCGGCCGGTCTCACCTGGTAGTCGGGCTCGAGATGCAGCGGCAGCGGCTCCATGGGCACGGAGCCGAGCTCGGTGTCGGGCGCCGGCGCGGCGGGCAGGTCGCGCGCCAGCAGCGCCACGTCGCCGCCGAGCTGCGGCATCATCGGCAGCTGCTCCAGCCCGCGGCCCGTCGGGGCAGCAGTATCCCTCGGCCGGTCTCACCTGGTAGTCGGGCTCGAGATGCAGCGGCAGCGGCTCCATGGGCACGGAGCCGAGCTCGGTGTCGGGCGCCGGCGCGGCGGGCAGGTCGCGCGCCAGCAGCGCCACGTCGCCGCCGAGCTGCGGCATCATCGGCAGCTGCTCCAGCCCGCGGCCCGTCGGGGCAGCAGTATCCCTCGGCCGGTCTCACCTGGTAGTCGGGCTCGAGATGCAGCGGCAGCGGCTCCATGGGCACGGAGCCGAGCTCGGTGTCGGGCGCCGGCGCGGCGGGCAGGTCGCGCGCCAGCAGCGCCACGTCGCCGCCGAGCTGCGGCATCATCGGCAGCTGCTCCAGCCCGCGGCCCGTCGGGGCAGCAGTATCCCTCGGCCGGTCTCACCTGGTAGTCGGGCTCGAGATGCAGCGGCAGCGGCTCCATGGGCACGGAGCCGAGCTCGGTGTCGGGCGCCGGCGCGGCGGGCAGGTCGCGCGCCAGCAGCGCCACGTCGCCGCCGAGCTGCGGCATCATCGGCAGCTGCTCCAGCCCGCGGCCCGTCGGGGCAGCAGTATCCCTCGGCCGGTCTCACCTGGTAGTCGGGCTCGAGATGCAGCGGCAGCGGCTCCATGGGCACGGAGCCGAGCTCGGTGTCGGGCGCCGGCGCGGCGGGCAGGTCGCGCGCCAGCAGCGCCACGTCGCCGCCGAGCTGCGGCATCATCGGCAGCTGCTCCAGCCCGCGGCCCGTCGGGGCAGCAGTATCCCTCGGCCGGTCTCACCTGGTAGTCGGGCTCGAGATGCAGCGGCAGCGGCTCCATGGGCACGGAGCCGAGCTCGGTGTCGGGCGCCGGCGCGGCGGGCAGGTCGCGCGCCAGCAGCGCCACGTCGCCGCCGAGCTGCGGCATCATCGGCAGCTGCTCCAGCCCGCGGCCCGTCGGGGCAGCAGTATCCCTCGGCCGGTCTCACCTGGTAGTCGGGCTCGAGATGCAGCGGCAGCGGCTCCATGGGCACGGAGCCGAGCTCGGTGTCGGGCGCCGGCGCGGCGGGCAGGTCGCGCGCCAGCAGCGCCACGTCGCCGCCGAGCTGCGGCATCATCGGCAGCTGCTCCAGCCCGCGGCCCGTCGGGGCAGCAGTATCCCTCGGCCGGTCTCACCTGGTAGTCGGGCTCGAGATGCAGCGGCAGCGGCTCCATGGGCACGGAGCCGAGCTCGGTGTCGGGCGCCGGCGCGGCGGGCAGGTCGCGCGCCAGCAGCGCCACGTCGCCGCCGAGCTGCGGCATCATCGGCAGCTGCTCCAGCCCGTGGCCCAGCATGCCGTGCGACAGCCCTGGGGACAGCGAGCGATAAATAAATAAATAAATATCTTTGGACATCTTACACAAATCGACCTAGTCCCACGGTAAGCTCAATTAAGGCTTGTGATGTGGGTGCCAGGCGACGATATATATAATAGATAGATACAAATAGATACTTAAATACATAGACAACCATGACCAAGGAACAAATATTTGTGATAAATAAATACACAAATAATGCCCTCGCCGGGATTCGAACCCGGAACCTCCAGCTCCGTAGGCAAGGTCGCTACCAACTAGACTACAGAGGCTGACAAAGCGGTAAGCTGACTTCACTAATCAACGATTCATTTATAACCCAGGTCAAAAGTATGGAAACAAACCCAGAAATATATGAACATCTGAAGTTTTTAAGCCTCCAATTCGTACAAAAGGTGAGCAAAAATTTACTTCGTGTTGTACCAAAGAATTACAATAGGTAATCCAAAAAATAGATACATAGAGAATTGAAAAAACATGATGTAGCCAGCAAGGCTCGGAACCGGTTTTTTTCGAGAACCTCGAAATATCCCAATATTTCAAATGTTTTATATTCTTTACGTAGTACTCAAAATGTTATGAAATTACTAACGTCGTATTTTTAAATTACTCCATTAAAAATAATTGATATACCGAAGAACAAAAAAGAACGAAATTCGAACCGTTCTTTTGTATGGAGTAAAAACCGATATCCGAGACCTGGTAGCCAGAAAAAATGATCACCTTCTACAAACTTTAGAGTATATTTAATCTTAACAAACCGCGATTACCCAAAGAGAAACCTCTTAACAAATTTTAAGCAAAGTGTTAATAGTGATACTATAAACTAAAAAACATTACTTTTAGTATGGTAGTCATATCAAATCGCTTGCATTTATTAACAAAATAAACTTGTTTCTATACTTTTGGTCTGGGTTTTACATGCATTCTTATTTTATGAGGTTAAGAAACTCGTTTTATCGTTTATAGTAAACATGTAGTTTAATAAAGCAGCGAAAGCGAAGCAGCTTATCCTGATTGTATCCATCCATTCATATACACAAAATATTTAAACAATATTGCTTTAAATGACAGCGAATCGAAGTTTGCCAAAGCGAATGATTAAAAAAAGCCTACAATTTTACTAACCTTGCGGCGTCATTCCACCGTGCTGTAGGCCAGCTGGTGTCATGCCTCCATGTTGGAGTCCGGCTGGCGTCATACCCCCATGTTGGAGGCCGGCTGGCGTCATTCCCCCGTGCTGGAGACCTGCAGGCGTCATCCCTCCGTGCTGAAGACCCGCCGGCGTCATGCCTCCGTGTTGGAGACCCGCTGGCGTCATACCGCCATGTTGGAGACCGGCTGGCGTCATACCGCCATGGTCTAATCCTCCTAAGATTATGGATTTGGTTAATATTGTAACATGACATAAACAAACTTCTCTATTCACCCTTAATGTAAATGAGACAGGAATAAAATCCTGAAGTTTCCGTGAAAATAAGAAGAGAAAGGATTATTCATAACATGCATATAACATGCACATCTGCCAGATAAAATTATCATCCTTTTCAGATAGCATACAAAAGGGCAGCTATTCGGGGATGGTGAAACAGGCAGGGTTTAATGAGCTAAATTTAACCCAGAAATATATAAACATGGGTTTACCTGGGGTCATACCGCCGTGATGAAGGCCGGCGGGCGTAAGGCCGCCGTGTCCGAGGCCTCCAGGTGTCATTCCACTGTCTAGGCCCATGGGGGTCATACCTGAAATAACATCCTTGTTAGAGATAAACCAAGTCACTACCTAGGCTTCGAAAAATAGCCGTTAACACTTTCGCAACCAGGCGAAATTCCGAACACTACCCCAGAAACCGACAGTACTCGCTAGGAGGGCAAAGGCGTGCGTATTAATGCCGCACGCCGCGTACTCGCTAGGCGGGCAAGCGGCGGACGCTCAGGGCTGTGCCAAGCAACTTTCGTATACGTCACAGAGTATATTTTATTTTGTATTCTCATTAGGTGAAATAAATAAAAATGTAATGTGTAGTAATAAACTGTAATAATCGGATATTCCGATCGATATTTACAGAAACTCGGCAAAATCATTAAGTACATTTTTTCCGTTACTGGCAGCGGCAGCCATGAGCCTTGCCCGCCTGGCGAGTACTCTGGCGTCGCGTGAAGGTTTATAGCTCTTGCCCTCCTAGCGAGTAAGCCGGCATCTGAGTAGAGTTTACGATTACTCGTCAGGCGGGTAAGCGGTGTTGAAAGTGTTAAAATCGGTTTTACTCAGAACTGCCAGTGTATAAATTATAAGTTTTGTTAAAGTATTGCACCCATAGTTCCGACTGGCTAAATGTTACCTCCATGGTGTAGGCCGGCTGGGGTCATGGGGCCGAAGTCGTGTCCGTCTCCGTGTTGCAGCCCCGCGGGCGTCATGCCACCGTGTTGTAGGCCTCCTGCAATCACCAATCAGAATCAAAACCTAGCACCACATTGTAGTTATAGCGTTTAATTTTTTGTCACAGTAATATTTCATTGTAGAAGCTTTTTTAAGCAGGCTGACGGACCAAATGGTCAGTCAGTCTTATTCGCTGAAAATAGAATGCATGTTTCAAGTGCTGCACGTGGTAAATATTTCGCCTATGCAAGCTTAAGGGTTAATGAGAAAAACAGGGGCAGACGAAACCTGAAAACTATGCAGTTAACTCTTAATTTATCAGAAAAAAAAGGGTCAACCATGATTTTACTTTAGGAAACTAAGATCATGGATCAATAGGAACTAATAAGTACAATTTCCTAACAGTCTTGTTATCTTCTATGTAGTTTGAATATAGAAAAATATACGTTTTGTTCCGATTTGGAGCTGTTTGTGTTAGTGGAATTAATTTAATTGGCATATTTCATCTGACTATGTTAGTCGCGTTTAACCTTTTTTTTGGACGCCAATTTCTGATATACTGGCACTGCACGTTCAACGCCAAAGACCGATATATAAGTCTTATACAAAGCAATATGCGTAAATTTCATTGACATTTTGTTGACTTGGCGCCCGAATTCAAATCAAAGAGATTATGTATTGAGAGCGTGGCGCGCGATAAAAGTGAGTGATGGGACCCGTGCGCATCGTAGCTTGCATCCCGCTCTCAAAACGCGTGCTTGGTCAACCAAGCCTTGTCTTTATCTGTAGGTATTGTAAGTGACCTGGCGTGAGGGAGCCGTGCGGGAGGCCGCCGGGCGTGAGGCCGCCCTGCAGCAGCGTGCCCGGCGTCAGCGGGGTCAGCGGCGGCGCCAGGGAGCTCAGCATTCCTGGACATGGATCATGTAATAGTGACCTGGCGTGAGGGAGCCGTGCGGGAGGCCGCCGGGCGTGAGGCCGCCCTGCAGCAGCGTGCCCGGCGTCAGCGGGGTCAGCGGCGGCGCCAGGGAGCTCAGCATTCCTGGACATGGATCATTCATTCATTACATGATCTTAATATGGACATTCAAACTCGTTCTTGTGCTAGCCTTCTGCCGCCGAGACAATAAAATTGGCCAGTGAGTTTTTAATTAATAGTGAGGGAATTAGGACTCTGGGCGGCTAGAGGCTAAGTCAGAGGCGAAATACAAAAAATAAGTATTAAAAGGCAGTCCAATGAACAGGTAAGTTCAAAAACCAGGTTTAAAAGCCTGCATCGTACTATAGCATATTTTTATTAAATAATAGCAAAATAATTAATAAAATTTGTGTATGTTGCGCTAAAATTAATATAGTGGTGGCATAAGAAGTAACAGTAAGTGATAGATGAAAATGAATGTAGGAGTTTATGAAGCACGGATGCCGAATACTAGTCTCACATATTGCTCAGCATGATGACCATATCTAGTGTGTAAAGGGTAAATCATAAATCATTAAACCTACCAAGGTTTAATCATTTATGATTTACCCTTTACAGACTATGTCATCACGAGATAGACTTCTCGTCTTTTAGTATGTTAATAAAAGAGAAACTGATGGCCTATCTCGCGGCGACAAATCCTGGTGCGAACCAATCATGTGCCAAGCGTTTTGACCTGTTGTTTAGAAGGCAATTGACAGGATCTATGCCACGTCTATAGGTTAGCTTGTCTATGTGCTTGAGCCCACACATTAGTGACATAAAACTGAAAAATGTGTTGTACCCGGCAGCCGTACTTCAGGAAAGTGAAAGATAGTGTAATAGTGGAAGTTAGTCTCACCAGGGGTCTGAGGTGCTTCGTCGACGTCGGACCGCGGGGTCTGGTAGCCCGCCTGCGCCGGTTCTACCCAACCAATGTCAGTTAGTATAGCAGAGGTTAGTTATGTTATAAGGTTCCAAGCTTCGTGGATATGATTCAGGGATACTGCATATTTTGAATGATTGACCAAAGCTTGTGTAAGATTTTCCAATGATATTGTTATTGATTGACGTGATAATGTGTTGCGAATGTGACTTCCGAGGGATGTTGACTGTAGGTAAATTCAGGCTGTACAGCAAATTAAAGATATCTTTGCCAGCTTTGCGACTCTTTTACTTGAATACGTAGGAGCGGTAGCTCCTTATCCTTTTTTTTAACTTTCAATGTATTGAATAAGCACAGCATGTAACTAGAGTCAACAACCCTATAAGTATTAGAAAAAAATGCATGATTTTGATAAAATGTTAGAAATTGCCTAAAGCTTTTAGAGATTTACTTTATCGTCATATTGCAATAATTCTCCCGAGCATTCGTTAATACCAATTACGGTTACTGGGAAATGATCATGTTCAACTATTTATTCATTTTGAGTGAAAAGGGTTAGTTGAGTTGGCTCTTCAGAGATAAAAGTGATCCTAGCAAGAGCATGTCGCGATAGTGTCTCGTATTAGTGATCATTTTGTAACTGTACTGATTAATATTTCGGACCAAGAAGTGATAATTATATGTATCGCCACTGCAGGTCCTTATCACGGTTCACAGAGCAATATAGACCTACAAGCACGTGCATAGTGACGCTTTGTATTTATTATGGCGTCGAAAAAGATAAAAATAAACTAGTATTCTGTCTCTGAGAAGTTCTCGCGTTACAAAATCAAAATTGTTTATTGTTACGCTCGTACTATAGGGTGAATAAAAGCAGTGATAAAGCAGCGTGAAAGTACTTACCGACTGAAGGCTCGTATTCCTGCGGCACAGGAGTAGGTGGTTCTAGGTCCGGAACCGGCGCCGGCGTATCTGGCGGCTGCATCGTCTGTGGACATGCTCTTTGGTTATAGCATTATGTAGTATTACAGTTATTAACCAGTATGGGTTTTACGTATATTTTATTTACAAATATAAACTTTTTATTTGTATTAATGAAGCGTACGTATGTGTGTAGTGTAAGCGCTGTTCTTAAGATCGATTAGACAAATTACAGATTCAACTTTCAATGATTAAAACATTGAAAAAAGTATCCGTCGCATAAATTTGATTTCTTTGAAAATTGATAGCTATAATAATGAAGATTTTTTTACTGTGATATCATGGAAAACACGAAACTTAAAATAAAGGCTCGGAACCGGTTTGAAAAATAGCGGTTAATATCGATTTCACTTCGAACTGTCATAAAGAGCGCGAACGTTTTATGAACTTTATTTTAAACTAAATGAACAAGTCTATTTGACAAGAAGTGACACTGACAGCTGTCGAGTGACTAGTTGACAATTTGACCTTCGATGGAATAAACCGGTTTTTAATGTACTAAACCGGTTAATTTAACAGGAACTTTATGATAACGTTCCTTTAAAACCCGATTATAATATAACGGTTTAAAAAAACTGAAAATAGTATAATATTTTAATAACGAACATGATGATGAACGGCTTTTGACATCATGTAGATTAAAAAATAGACTGAAGTAGGACTGGGCCGGTCATCTCTGCCACATGCACCCAGATAGCCACGGAATGGGTGCCACAAGCCAGGCGAACAACTGGCAGACCCAGAAGGTGGCGGGACGACCTGGACGCGTATCTCAACGGCTGGCCACAAATTGCTCTAAAACGGGACGATAGGGTGAAGGCCTTTGCCCAGTAGAACTATAATTATATAGGGTTTAATAGAAAATAAAATAGAATATTGACCTCGTCGTGGCGCCGCTTGCGCTGCTGGCGGCGCGCGGGCTCGGCGTGGTCGGGCGAGCGAGCGTCGCCGTCCTCGCCCTCGCTGCGTTGCGTCATGTTGCGCTGGTATTTCTGCAAGGGGATTTAGCATATTTGTCATTAATGATGATGATGCACGTAGCTTGCTAGTACTAAATACTTGTCAGCCTCCGTAGCCTAGTTGGTAGTGACCCTGCCTACGAAGCTGGAGGTTCCGGGTTCGAATCCCGGCGAGGGCATTCTTTGTGTATTTATTTATCACAAATGTTTGTTCCTTGGTCATGGCTGTCTATGTATTTAAGTATCTATGTATATGTATCTATCTATTATATATATCGTCGCCTGTTACCCACATCACAAGCCTTAATTGAGCTTACCGTGGGACTAGGTCGATTTGTGTAAGATGTCCCAAGATATTTATTTAAATACACCGTTTAGGCTTAGCTAATAGTTGGTGCGACGGTATGTCGTCGTGAGACAGACTAGTCCTTCCTTTATTAATAGTTAGTAAAAGATCGGAAGGCTATCTCTCGGTGACATACTAACACTGCTGGAAAGGCTCAATTTTTAATACGGGAAAATAAGTCATCTCATGGGTACAGTCAAAGACAAAATAAGGTGTACACAAAAATGCTCAAAAATATGTACAGTCAAGAGCAAAAGTAAGTGATCACCTTGTGCCTTATCACAATGGAATAAGGTCTATAATCGAACAAGAATGATAACTTACTTTTGCTCTTGACTGTACTAGTGCACTCTAATTCTGTGTAATAAGAACGTCGTAACATATTTATGACCGGATTTTTTCGATACTTATTTTTGCACTTGACTGTACAGTACGTGATATTTTTTTAAGATATTAAGATTATTTAACTAAAAGATCTTCTTATACTTCAGCCCGGTCAGCACATCATTGAGCGCGAGATAGCTCGCGCTGCGACAAGGCCATGTCGCGGCTGTCAAATTTATATTTCTAGCCGTCATTTTCTCGATTTTGGTAGCACAAGTTAACAGCTCGAGAAATTAGTTCCATGCGAAAGAGTCATCCCGCGGGCGACATAACAAGTATTGCCATTTATGTGTGGGACTAACTTTTCTTTCCTAGCAACACTGAATCGGTATAAATAATGTTGAATGATGAGTGAACAGCAAGCTTTAAAAATGAAACATCTCTAGTCACGATAACTTTGTCTCGTTCACGTAGTATAAAGATTAAAGAGATAGATTTTCATATTAAAATGTCAAAGTGTCATAATAATAATCTGTCGCATGACATTTGTAAATTGTGTTTGGTGGCGATATTTTAAATGGCTCATGAACGTAAAATTTAAGTTAATTATAGCCTTTTATACTCTTTATACGTTACTTAGGTACTGTGGATGTTAGTTACGATTATTTACATTTAAACCGTACCTATATTTTTTGAAATTCATGTTCAATGTTCATAGTTCTTAAAAATGTATGTTATGAATTATATTTCAGTCATCGGAGCCCAATAATAATACAAAGCAAGATGTCGTTAAACTAAACCCATAGTTTCCAGAGGGAGAATGTGAATCCGGAAAAGATGTAGTACCTATATTGGGTCAAACTCCAAAAAATAAATATATCGGGTCTTCGAATTACTAGCAGGTATTTCGATGAAAGCTTGTACAAATCATTTAAGTTTATAATGGAAATATGAGGGTTTCGTTTTCGTACCCGATACTCGCCTCCTTAATCCATCCTCCAGGTTCCAAAACAATATACCTATGACCTAAAAGTAGTTGATATATCGGATATCCTCCATCTACCAACTTAATTATTAAGGTCAAGTAAGGTCAAGAAAAGTAACACCTTAAGTTACATACATCGCGTCTGATAGTATTATATATAGTAAAAATCAATCGTAGTATTCGTAGTATGATTTATTCGATCTGCAGGTTATTTTTGCGGAGCTGTCAATAAAGCATGGTATTAATCAATTATTCATACTGTTTAAAGATATGGCGCAAACTGAAGAAAAAGGTTCGCAATCAGCAAATCGGATTCCACAACAGCCTTGAAGGCGGCTGCTGGGTCGCGCTCTGCAGCTCGTCGTGAATAACAAGAAGAGTACGCTTGGCGCCCGAGCTCGTGGCGCAGCCTGCGTTTGGTTGGGTAGTTTTAAAGCATATCGTTGAAGTTAGAGCCCACGGGTGTATGATATTTTTTCACTATATTTATGAGGTTTTATGTTATTACAATTTATGTTAGTAAATCACATTTCACATAGTGGAACAAATATAACACTGTGGACGCGAACTTCCGCGGCAAAGTATAAAAGTGCCCATTCAATTCAGACGATCGTCTACAATAGAGCAGAAATTACAGGCGTCTATTATCTAATTAAATTATTAATATATTTGTGATTGTAAACTTGTTTGGCTCAACTGTTCTTTACGATACAAATATATGTTACATTGAGTATTTAATACATGTTATTATAATAAATATATATTTTTTAATAAATACATACTGGATTATTTATTATATATTTTTTTATTTGTTTAAAATACTAGTTCTCAGCCGTGTGGAAACGGTAGTAAGATTACATTTGTCACCACCCCAACTCTTCCCGTTGGTGTCGTAAGAGTCGGTTAAAGATTGAAGTGTCATTGACTATTTATTTATCAATGGGTAGTAGTGTGAATAGTGTGTCCACTATGATGGGCAGCAGCATCATCATAGTGGACACACTACTCCCGATTATGGGTATATATTAACCTCCTAATGCGCATAGGCTAAGGAAAGGACATTGCCCATGCAGCTGTGAACTAATAGAGGCAGATCTACCTTTTCCTATATACAGGGAGTCGCCGACTTAGGGGCTTTAATTCTAGGGTTCGATTCTACTCACTTAACTGATCTAATTTTGTTTTGGGACATTAAAAAATAATACTAATTTGGATACTTTATTAGACCTCAAAGTTAATTAGTAAAGTCAGTGTATCAGAACTAGCGATAATATCGTTATCTTATGGTAGGAGGGTGACAATACCTTGGTACGGGGGCCTGTCAATGATAATTTTCTATTCCGTTTACAAACTTTGTTTTCTAAGTTCTCATAAAGAGGTTTGTCTTAGTTTTCCGCCTTTACGTAGCCTTACTTTGCTTAAAAAACACAAACTAGACAATCAACATTTTCCATTGACGTTTTTCTGTCAAATAATTAAAATAAATTTTACGCAGTAAATAAAATGCCGAATCCATTTACAGCGGCAGAATTAACTGATATGGTGTTGCTATACGGGGAAACAGCAGGAAATGGAGCTCGAGCTCTAAGACTTTACCGAGAACGGTTTCCCAATCGTAGGCATCCGCACAATTCTCGTGTAATTGTAAATGCTGTTCAACGCATTAGAGAGGATAGACCGATTACCGGAAATATGCGGGCAGAAGTGGGCAACAATCCTCTGCAATTACCAGTCCATGACAGAGTTTTAAACTATTTTGCTGACTATCCTCACGCCAGTACAAGGGTTGCAGCTAGAATCTTCGGAGTCCACCACTCGGCAATTCACAAAGTTTTGAAGAAGAATAAACGGCACCCTTTCAAACCGGAGAAAGTACACGCGTTACTTCCGAGAGATTTGCCAATTCGAAAGACTTACTGCGAGTGGTTTTTACGACAACATGATGAAAATGCCGATTTTCTAAAAAGTATTATCTGGACGGACGAAAGCACATTTTGCCGCAATGGTATGTGGAATCGAAGAAATGTCCATTACTGGTCCGCAGAGAATCCTCATTGGGCTAAGGAAACTGGTCATCAATATCGTTGGTCCCTGAACGTATGGGCAGGTATAATTGATGACACCATTATCGGCCCAGTGTTCATTGATGGCACATTAAACGCTGAGAAATACCTGAGGCTTTTGAATGAGCATGTTGTCAATTATCTAAATGGGTTGCCTGTTGGCCGTGCAGAAGTTTGGTATCAACAGGATGGTGCACCAGCACATTCTTCGGTTGCCGTCCGTAACAGATTAAACGAAATATTTGATAATCGCTGGATTGGAAGATTTGGCCCTCATCGATGGCCACCAAGATCACCAGACTTGACGCCGCTAGATTTTTATCTATGGGGAGCCGTAAAAGATGATGTGTATGCGACAGAGTCTGATACGATTGAAGTAATGAGAGAAAAGATCATTGCCAGTTTTCGTAAGATTCGTTTAAGTAATAGTTTACGATCTGTTCGTAGATCAATCTTACGAAGATACCGAACTTGCGTGCGACGAGAGGGTAGGCATGTTGAAATTTCAAGACGGAACCTAGAGTGAGTGTTACTTAACTGGTGATAAGAAGCTGTTCGATTAGAATGTAAGTTTTTGTTGTGTTTATTTTTTAATAAATGTTGTCTCATACAAAAAACGTTTCTTTTACCTACTGTTGTTTGCATAATGATTGCTTTAATAACAATCATAAACCTAGTGCATCTGCAAGTCACTGCTGCAAGTTTTAAAAGTAAGCACGATTGAGATGCAGAGACACAACTCACATTTACTTGTAGTTGCGTCTCATTACTTGCAGCAATAACTTACAGATACTTGGAAGTAAATTAGTTTACAATAAAATGAAATTGACATGACATTGTTAAATTTGACATTTGACGTCCTTCAAGATCAGTTTGATGTCAAGTTGGCATTGGATTGCATACATTGATAATATTATTTAACTTGTATGAAAAAAATCAAATTATAAAAAAAGATATTTTTAAAATGTTGCAGAACAAAAGATGCTCAGTTTGTCGAGCACAATTAAACCCTGTATTTAAAGCCCCTAAGTCGGCGACACCCTGTAGATTATGTGTACAAATGCCGCTTTTCTTAATTATATTGTACTTGTAAAATATAGCTGCGTAGTTGTACGGTATACTACACCGAACATCGCTATCACAATTAAGTATGTATCTTGCCCTTAGATACTTCTATTCAATAGCTATTAGCATTGGTAGGTACGTTAATACTTCTTCTTTACAACCGCTACTTTTGAAAATATTACTAGCATTTGATTCTCTATTGAACCTCCATGGGTCTTCAGACCTTACGGTATCGACTGTAGGGTCGGTAATGAAACGAAGTTTGTTAATATTAAAACATTAAATAATGCCTTAGAACGCATGTACTAAAATAGATTATTCATAACTACCAATACATAGCTCATAGCTACAATAATAATTCGACTGATAGCCTAAATTTGCAATCCGTAACGAAGTTTATGTGTTTCTCGACTTTCTCGCCACCTTCACATCTCGAAGACAATTTGTCGCATTTTGACATTAAAACGCAATGTATTTTATCGCTCAAGGTACACTTGTGCTACGAATTTTGAGGATATCTCGCGTGGGACTTTCAAGCGAAATAATTATGTCGCTTTGATAGATCAACGCGAGTCAGCGTTATCTCGCGCGCATGTTGTGCTACCAATTCGTGACATAGCTCGAGAAAACTCTATGTCGCAGTTTTTGTCGTCCCGCGCTCATGATGTGCTTGCCGGGCATTTTGTGCTTTCTACTACGAAGGCCGATACATAAGGCGACATGTTTACGACACCAGATCATCATGACGTGACGATAATTGACGTCCACTTGTTGACAATGAAGCACGATGCTCAAGACCTATTTACAAGACGTCAAACCAACATTTTAAGAAAATGTACCTTAAACAAAATTCTAAACAGAATAGGTTTAGCTGGCAGAGTGAATAGTTTCTCGAAGCTTCCAGTCTTCAATGCGAGGTGTAGGCAGCGCCAGATAATATAACGTTGTCACAATATCAGACATACTACTTAGCTGGTTTATACTCTCCCAACATTGACATACGACGTACTCACACAATGAAGCGTGGAGCTTAAGACCTGTTCACAACAAGTCAAATCAAAAATCAAAAAAAGTACCTTGAACAGGACTCTAGACGGAATAGGCCTAGCCGGTAGGGTGAATAGTTTCTCGACGCCTCCGGTCTCCTTCCAATGCATAAGGCGGCGAGTAGGTGGCGCCAGATCTAACGTAGTGACGATATCTGACGTGTTGCTGAGCTGGTTCTTCATCTCTTCGCCGGATATGTTCTTCACTTCGTCGACAATGAGTTTTCTCTTGCGTTTGGTTTTTGTTATGCCTGTGGAGAAAGAGCATGACTGTCAATAAAATTAGAACACAGATCTGTGTAAGGCGCATTTAACTCCAGCCTTACATCTTAAAATTACATTTTCCACTTTATTGCAATGATCTCATTTTGAATCTTATTTGTTACATTAGTCTAAAGCTCATGTGCACTTTTGATCGCCAAGCAAGAACGTATTATTTTAAGATAAATTGAATTTGCCGGATTTCCTTTAAATCACGATACCTACATCAGAATGCCGATAACTTTATACGCCTTGAAGCGCATACTTTTCTGCTGTCGTATGTACTTGCTTTGAATTCAAAATGTGTTTAATTTGCAGTTTACGACATTGAATATTGCGAATTCTGTGTTAAATAACGCAGAATTCTAAACCAATAAAATAAATATCTTGGGACATCTTACACAAATCGACTTCGTCCCACAGTAAGCTCAATTAGGGCTTGTGATGTAGGTACCAAGCGACGATATATATAATAGATAGATACTTAAATACATAGACAGCCATGACCAAGGAACAAATATTTGTGATAAATAAATACACAAATATTGCCCTCGCCGGGACTCGAACCCGGAACCTCCAGTTTCGTAGGCAGGGTCACTACCAACTAGGCTACGGAGGTTGACCAAGGAAAAGTGCTACATTATGGATATTTTTCTATAAAAACCAAGGATACATATACAACCGCCGATGGTGTCAAAGGGTTAAGGGTGAATATCTGAGCGTTTCATCCGCCCAATTTTGGTGGCTACATTTTTGCCGAAGTTTCTATTCGTTACAATGTACTACTTTGTCATTTGAAGGCACGGTACCTTATACAAATGACGAAGTATAACATTGAGATGTTTAGAAACTTTGGCAAAAACGATGCCACCGAAATTAGGCGGTTGAAACGCTCAGATATTCACCCTTAAATAATTTAGTTTAGAAAGTGATATAAGCGGTACCTTTAAGTACGGTGGCGTCGACAGGCGCGAGCGCGAAGGATTCCTCGTCGTTTTGCAACAATGTCGTGTTGTCGGCCGCCTCGGGCGCCGGCGCCGCCTCCGCCAGCGGTGCCTCATCCACCTCCTGAAGCGATCACCACAGAATTAGATTTGGATAGAAGAAACAAGTTCATTCATTTGTATGGCGGCCGAGCGTGTCAGATTTTGTACTGAAGTTGTTACTTGCCTATGATTTTAAATATGTCTCAGGCCCTTGAGTATTCATATTTTTTTGTGTTGTTGCAATTAATATTATTTAGGGAGGCATTATTAATGTTTTTGTTCACTTCAACTTACAAAATTTGACGCCCGAAAGCTGCAAGCTGCGGTTAAGGACGGACAACTCAGTGGATTTCACTGAGTTCATTTGACACGCTAAGTAGATACGTTTGCTTGATCTATGGTATATATGACATCTGAAGCGATCACCCATTAGTCCAATGCCGTAATATTATGGCTCGTCTATACAATAGCCCATGATGGATGAGTACCAGCATGCACGATTGTGAAGAGAGCGTATGTATTCATTTTCATGGACAACACCTGTTCGGTATGTACAATCGCTATCAGATGTATCGTAGCGTCCGGACCGCTCAAAAATATCTGAACACGCTTCTATCGTTATGGCAATAAATGCGTGTTCAGATTTTTTGAACGCTCCTGAAGCTACGATATAGATATTATCTGATGGCGACTGTACGGCAATGTGCGCAGGCGATGCGCGCTGTAGGTGCATCATTATGCCCAATAAATAATGGATTCCGGATTGGGTAATAATGGGTTTTCATAGAACATTAAGTCACAGTAGTAATCACTACATAGTATAAAATAAAGTCACTTTTTCTGTCCCTATGTCCCTTTGTACGCTTAAATCTTTAAAACTACGCAACGGATTTTGATGAGATTTTTTTAAATAGGTAGAGTATATCAAGAGGAAAGTTTTATGTAGGTATAGTACCCGTGCGCAGCCGGGGCAGGTCGCTAGTTATTCTAATAAAAATGATACAATCAAAGTACTAACAGTAATACTGTTAATTAATTGTACATCGGTGGACCTTATTACAAATGGCATAAGAGCTACCGATGTATAGCTAGCAGTGCGGGCGATGGTACCAGGGCAACATAACTCACCTGGTACTTGATCGTAACATAACTAAAGCGAAGATAATTCGTCTTGTGAGATCTCTGGTTTTCTTAGTGCTACTATATGGTGCAAAAACGTGGACAGTAAAGGTAAGGGAACGGAAGCGCATCGATGCTCTGGAAATGTGTCTATTCTTCAGGATCTTAACTCGTTGAGATTGCAGAGAGACTGACGAAAATTATAAGGGATAGTAACGCCATGGATAGACTTGTGTGAATGGGACAAGATCCAGAGGACGCTCCCCTGCGCGGTGGACCGATCAGATCAAGTTTCTCACCGAGTGCCCTTTGAATCAGTGTGTTCGATGCCTCGTCCAGAGAGAGAAAGCGGGAAACAGTACGGAGAGCTGTTAGACGGTATCCATAACCACGACTGCTCTGACAAGAGTATATGACTAAGAAGAGACTTGTCACTCATGTGTTAAAGTCATCTCAAATTTTCGAGTGGCTTTGTGAAAACATTTTTTTTTATTTACCCATCAGGTGTGATGAAAAACATTGTGTGCCTCGGGCGGTACAAGAATTATAAACTTGGGTAAATCCCCTCGGTTTGAGCTTTACTTTCACACTTGTTTACAACTTCTAATTTACCGCCCTTAATACAACAAACGTCATATGTATGTACTGTTGTAATCGGGAAGTGATAGTTAAAGGGCATTTCTCCGAGCGTTTCAACCGCCCCGACTTCGGTGGCAGCCTTTATCACACGAATCCCGTGAGAGATGCAAGAACTTTTTAAAATATCGGTAGACATGTTGACGACTACCAAGATATCCAAAAAATGTATGAGATACCCACGCAAATCGGGTAATAATGTTGACACCGAAGTCACGGCGGTAGAAACGCTCGGAGAAATGCCCTAAAGAGATACCTTCAACTACGGTGGCGTCGAAGGGCGTGAGCGTGAAGGACTCCTCCCGTCGTTTCGGAGCAGCGTTGCGTTGTCCGCCGGGACAAAGGGAATGCTTGGCAATGATCGTGCTAGAAATGCAGGGATAGGGGTAAGAGAACACAATACTGACCATGGGGCGGACGGAGGGCGGGCGCGGCGCGGCGGGCGGCGGCATGAGCTCGGCCGGCGCCGGCGACGCGGGCGCAGAGCCGCCCCAGCTGCGGACACATTACACATTAATACACACGTCGGGACCAAACTTGGCAAGCTACGTAGGTATAAAGATACAAAGCCTGCTAAGTTTTCCAGGCGAAGCGAGTATAGTGCTTTTCTCGAACTTGCAATGAAATAAAAAACCGGAAATCAATTTCACGAAAAGAATAGTACATCAGAGGCCGGGAAAATGAGGATTTCCGGCCAAGTTGGTATATACTACGGAATCTACGGATAGGTAACGAGGTCGGGAATCCGTTTTCACGCCGAGGCATGTACTTATAGTGCTTTTCTCAAACATACAAAGAAATAAAAAAAAAATGCCAATGTTGTTGAAATTTATAATTTGCTGGCCTGGGCCTGAAAAGTGTTATGAATCCATTTCCATCCCAGTGAGTTACTGCGCCCTAAAAGCGATACTTCCCGCCGAGTCTATTCTAAGGAACGTAAAGACAATATTTCATTGCATGTTTGAGAAATCTACTTTTTTTTTATTGTCTGCGGTAATCATTTACCCAATGAAACTGACATTAGTTCTGTTTTTTTTTACGGTGAAATACCAAGGTGTTCTGTCACTTTGCAAGTTACTTTCGGTATTTTACTTTTTAAAGTAACTAAGTAGTTGAAATCAGGAATCGAAACCGGTTTTATAGGTAAAACCTCTAAATAACTCAAAATTTTGTGTAATTAACAACATCGTGTTTTTGAATTACCCCATTAACAATTCATTCCATTAATTTATATACCGAGGAACGAAACCAATCGAAATTAGAACCGTTCTTTTGTATGGAGAATAAACCGGTATCCGATCCCTGGTTGAATTGCCATAACATATCAAGTTCAGGCATCGAACCAACGACAATAGCGACATGGTACTTCCTCCTGCCCTCCTAGGATTTGTCTCTGTTACTCCAACGAAGGTGTCATTAGATTGACAGAGACAAATCCTCGAAATTTGCGGTTTCGAAGTTCGCGGTAGGTTCAATTGACGTACGTAATGTCAACATTTTATTGCAAGTTTGAAAAAAATTACATACAATATTTTTTTCTGCCCTCCGGCCGGCAAACAGCACATTGCGGGCCGCTGCGTTAAACTAAGTTGCCGTCTGCCGGCTCCGTTGAGCAGAAATAGTACATTACTATAGAGGCCGGGACGAAAGGGTTTGCCGGCCGAAGACATAGATATACTCGGATAGGTCTGAGGCGGGCAACCCCATATTTCTGGCCGAGGTATGTATAGTGCTTTTCTTAAACATGCAAGCAATGAAATAAACAACAAAAAGATCAAAGTTTTTTTTGGCAGAATGTCATGACATTTCCTTTTGCTGTGCCACAAATTTATGTGGAATGGAATTAAAAGGGCACGGCCTTCAAGATTTGTATTAAATTCCATTAACGACCTCTTTTCCTAGTCGCACCTGAAACGTCGTACTTCACAGGCATCGTATTGTAAGGAACATAACAATGAATAACAATACATTATTTGATTGCATGTTTGAGAAAAATAGTATACACACCTCGGCCGTTAAATGGGAATGCCTCGGATCACATGTTATTACACAACAATTACACGTCATCCAAGACATTTCCCACTTAAACGGCCTTGGCATGTAATCTACTATTTTTTCAACTTTTTTTAACCTGTTAGAGGTAGGTAATCTTTTACTCGGTAATATTGACATTAGTGCTGTTTTTTTTCCGATTAAATGCCAAAATGTTCTATCACTTTGTCAAAACCAGGTTACTTCCGGTACTTTACAGTCCTAGGACTGCTAAGTAGTTATGATTCGTTTCAAAAAGACTGAAAGGGACAAACACTACTTATCGGTTTGTATCTAAACACCTTTATGGCAAGCTAGTGACTTTTTTTTACAAAAAAAGCTCCTTTTTATAATCTTGAACTTGATAAAGTGTTTCACTATTCTACTGTAAGAAGCACAAAATTAATGTATTCACTCCAGCTATATTTGTAAAATTGTAGACTGACCGTTGCAAGCACTTTATATGTATTTCAGGTATACCATATGTCCACAAATGATTGGTTCCCTATTCTTCGTTGGGCCTGCAAAAATCGCTATGTGCGGGTTTTTAATTAATCCAATTACCCTTCGTGTGTTGTTGCTAGATTACTATTTCGTCATAAATCAAGCACATAGGAACTTTTTTAGGCCCAGCGACGAATTATTAGCCTTTATACAAGGTATGGAGACTTACCTATGGTGCGGCGAGTTTCCAGCGTCGTAATGGTCGCCCATGTCATCGTCCGAGTCGGGAGCCTCCGGCGGCGGCGCGTGCGCCTCGCTCACGCCTGCTGCTTCGATCTCCGCCTGACCGACCAATCACGATTTAGTGTAAGGTCTGAGTGGCGACTCGGCCACGGATGCGCGAATTGCAAAGCGGCGAGCGTTTTATCTGGATGCTTAGCCAAGTTGCCAATCGCTAGCGCTTGGTAGCGTATCGTAGTTTTCCCTCTCTGTCACTCTTGCTTATTAGTGCGATAAAGACAGTTAGCTGCCTTTCGCTTACGATTGACGTTTAAGCGCTAGCGATTGGCAACATGGCTAAGCACCCTGTTCATTGCGCGGTCAGCACGTACGACGTGCGGCTGTTAGTTTAGAATACACGCATTGACAACAATGATTAGGAAAAACACTTGCCGCGCCGAAATTAGCGCATGTCCATGGCCGTTACATTTGCTTGACATGGACGCCTCGCTCGAGGATTCATTCATATTAGATGATGATATTTTGATAGCCAACTGTTGAAATTGAATTGATTGTGCTATTGACGCCACGCGATTTTACATGTAACCTTTCGCCCGCTAAAGATGACATTTGATATCTTAATAAGACTGTACCCCTCGCCTTACGCCCGTAACGGCATTTACCGTCGTTGATTATTTAATGAAAATCTACTGGAAAATAAATGATCAAATCTATTATTTAGGTACCCCCGCGACGTCAGTGGCATGGCAATCGTTTCGCAGCGAGGCGTTCAAAGGGTTAAACAATTGGTAAAATATTTTCGTAGAGTAAAAATCTCAAGAACGGGTATTGGCAATTTGGCATTTGTAAAACAAGATCAAGTATGGTGGTATTAAAATATTTTTTTTTTATGTTTGCATATCTTCAGAAACGTTACCAGTTAGTACTTACCCAAAAAGTTGAATGCTGAAAATTTGTTACCAATCACTTATTACTTATTAGTGACAACTTAGGGTTGAATAGGACAAGTACCTCTTACTGGCTTGCCCACTTGATATAAACATTTAAAGAAATTCAACCCCATTCAAATAAACTTTGTCTGACAAATATATTGAGCTTTAAAACAGCACATATATTATATGAGCCTTTTTAGTAATACGAGCGATTCGTTGCCTACCATACGAACGGAATTCGCTCTATACGATCTTTACGATTTATGTCTGTCCAAGCGTCTTTAAAGCTTGATCAGACACTGACGACGTTTTGAGAGTGCGGCGTAAGTTTGGCGCGATGAGAGCGAAATGGGCGCGCGCATTGCACAGCAATATCGCTTACACCGCGCTCTCAAAATGCATGCGTTTCACCGAGCCTTTAAGCTCAACGATAAAATGTAACGTTTCACTAAAAACATTTCATTTCATTTTTATAGTCGTAATACAAATATACTAGGAGTCTCTCTGCGTGATCGGATTAAAAATGAGACCATCCGCAGCAGAACCAAAGTAACCGAAATAGCTCTCCGAATCGCTAAACTGAAGTGGCAGTGGGCGGGGCACATTGCGCGTAGAACCGATGGCCGTTGGGGCGGGAAGGTTCTTGAGTGGCGGCTACGTACAGGAAGACGTAGCGTGGGTAGGCCACAAGGTGGACCGATGACCTGGTGAAGGTCGCAGGAGTCCGCTGGATGCGGGTGGCGCAGGACCGGTCATTGTGGCAATCTTTGGGGGAGGCCTATGTTCAGCAGTGGACGTCTTTCGGCTGATGTGATGATGATGATGATGATGAATACAAATATGTTCTGTCCAACCAGCTTGTCATTAGTAAAGAGCGGACAGACAACCAACCCTGATCGGCAACATTTTTGAAAATTAACTTTTTCTACTGCCAAGCCGTTGGACAGGAAATAAATAGAATATTAGGTGTACCTGCAGCGACTGCGGCTGCGCCTCGGGCCCGGCCAGCGCCGCCGCGCCGGCGCCCGCGCCCGCCGCCGACACGTCGCCGAACAGGTCGCCCTCGAACAGCCCGCCCGCGTCTATGCAAACATTATTATATATTTATATACCGTAAAACTACCCAACTATAGTCCAAAAGCTCCCAACTATGGTCCAAAACTAAGTCAAATATCCCCGTGTTAGTGTAATTATTATATTATTGACGCAGTTGTTACACAAAGTCTCCTCATTCATGATTAAAAAACTTAAATAAAACCAAAATTTAAGATTTCCATTGATGCTTTTTTACGAGTAGAACTTGTGGACCATAGTTGTAGTATAGGTGAAAAACTTAAGAAAGTCACCTGTTGTACGTGTGAGTGACGTATTCGAATAGAGAACACATATTTGAAATTAGTAACACAAACAAAACAAATGCCTATTCGAACACGTCACTCACACATACAACAGGTGACTTTATTAAGTTTTTCACCTATAGTGGACTATAGTTGTATGGTTTTACGGTACTTTAGGGAATTAAACACTTTATGTTCAAATCAAGGTTTTCACAAATAAGTCAGGATATTAGCACGGATTACACAAAAGATACGAATTAGCAAAACGTCCCGAGACCGTGTTCGTTTACAGAATGTCCAAGCGAGCGGCGTTCCCGCTAAAAAGTGATAGGACTTGACATGAGCTATCAGTCATGTGCAATACACAGTTAAGACGTGATTGATGAGACTGGACCCGACAATACAATAATCGTACAAAAATATTGCAATAAGTATTCTAGGATGAATATCTGAGCGTTTCAACCACCTAATTTTGGTGGCATCATTTTTGCCGAAGTTTCTAAACGTATCAATGTTATACTTCGTCATTTGTATAAGGTACCGTGCCTCCTTCAATTGACAAAGTAGCACATAGTAGGTATCGAATAGAAACTTCGACAAAAATGATGCCACCAAAATTCGAAACGCTCAGATATTCACCCTCAACGTTAATGAATTAAAGGCCGAGCCACACCGAACGCGTGCACGTGGGCGTTTGCGTGGCGTGCGCAATTTAACGTATGAAATGTCGTAGTACACGGTACACCGTTTGCTGCTCATCCGCACGTGCACACCACGGAAGCGGAGGCGGCGAATTTCATGGTCTACAATGGGCACGCCTGGTCTACAGTGTGGCTTGGCATTTAAGCCCTGAAAAATAGACTCATGTCCGAAATCACACGTCGCCCTTGGTTCCATCGTTCATTTCTAGGCTGTCCAACGTTACACCTAGGGAATGCAAACCGGTTTTGGCAAGTACGGAAAACCGGTTAATAACCGGTTATACTGCGTAAACTCGTACAAATAAAAACCGGTTTGCACGCCCTAGTTACACTTACACCTTTTCTATATTTACCCATACACCTAACCCAATAACTTTTTGTACTATATCTGCTCATCTCTTGCATGCAAGTCTCCTACTTCTCCATACATTCCAGAACGCGACGGCTACATCTGACAGTGTACTCTCAATATATTATCAAACCGGAATCAGAAAGTACTTGACACAACATTCATCAAGAAAAAAGTTATGTATAGATGTATTGAGTGATAAATTAATCTATTGTCTGTAAGTCTTTGCACTTAAAAGTATAAATATGTATATGAATATAACTATGAATTAGTACATTGTGCATCAAGGGAGGTAAGTACGGAATTACTAACGAGAGTGTTAGAAGCCCGACGCCGTTAGGCGGAGGGCTTTTATGACTCGAGTTAGTATTCCGCTTACCGACCGTGATGCATACAATGTTTTTCATCACACTTGCCGTCAAAAAAATACGTTTTAAGAAATAACATTATTAAATGACGTACTGACATATCTATTACTCCCTAGGGAATTTCACTTTTCTATTACTCCCGCTGCGCGCGCAAACAATGGCGCGCTTAGACAGCAAGTGTGATGAAAATATCCTATTATACACTGTTGTGTCAACAGTACCTTCGAATCCCATTCTAATCGAGGTTTGAAAACACTCACGTCCGAAGTCCGGCACGTCGCCGATGGTGCCGCCGAAGCCGTCGTCCATGGGCGCGTGCGGCTGCGCCTCGAGGCGGCGCGCCAGGCCGGGCGCCTCCAGCCCGGCGCCCGCGCCCTGCTTGCCCAGCTCCAGCGACGACCCGTCCGCGAACAGGAGGTTACTCTGCCGAGGGAATGGGCATGATGACTAGCAAGTCAAATCAGCATCTTTTTTCGAACTGTCAAAACGATCACCACTATGGAATTTTATATGAAATACTCAAAAGTGACGTCACATTTGAGTATTGCCAAATGACCTACTCTTTTAAGTTCTTTTCAATTTATAAAATAGAAGTTCTGTACAAAAAATACTGCAATTTACATCTTAGTAATATTTTTTTCGTGTATTATGTCATGTCGTACATAATGTTAAATAATTTATTTTTATACAGTCATCATCCCTATTGTACATTACTCTGGGCGATTCGCCAGGGTTCATCTCATTCGTAGGTTACTCTGCCGCGGGAGTTATACCTTACTCTGGGAGTTTCTTTATCTTGTTATCTTTATAGCTTTATAGTTGTTATAGTTCGAGAAATATTATTTGACCGACTGTTATCTTACTTACGGCCTTTTGTTTTGCGTTAACACTTACTAGACAATCAGCAGTCGAACACTTTTCTATTGTTAATAACACAAAAAAGGTCGTAAGTGAGATAAGAGTCGGTCAAATAGTATTTTCATCATCATCACACTTGCTGCCTAAGCGCGCCATTGTTTGCGCGCGCAGCGGGAGTAATAGAAAAGTGAAATTCCCTAGGGAGTAATAGAAATGTCAGTACGTCATTTAATAATGTTATTTCTATAAAACTTATTTTTTTGTCGGCAAGTGTGATGAAAAAACATTGTATGCACCACGGTCGGTAAGCGGAATACTAACTCGAGTCATAAAAGCCCTCCGCCTAACGGCGTCGGGCTTCTAACACTCTCGTTAGTATTTCCGTGCTTACCTCCCTTGATGCACAATGTACTATTCCTGAACTATACTTGTTAAATATTATATGATTATATTTGTGCATAGTCAGAGAATAATACTGGCTTATTGTTATGGTAATATTGCCATCCCAAAAAGAGGAATGGTTATATTTTTTCTGGATTACTATGTGAACAAATAAGTTAC
>JALPQI010002304.1:0-31787 GCA_025490895.1 Thaumatotibia leucotreta
AAATCCTTTCCCATTGTATTTTCACGGAAACGTCCCAACGTGTCCTGCTATTTCTTATTATTATGTCGAGGTTTTATCTACTTTGACATTTACTATCTGAACGATAATTACATTAGTGTGACAAAAACATGTTGTTTGCTTAAACAAAAGACTTCAAAGGTAACTGCCGTCCAAGCGCCCACCCAGGTATAAACAATAAATGCAACCGAGCAGCGGTGTTATCTTGCATACTTGTGTGCAGTAGTTTTCCAGAAGTCAATGACGTCACGTAGTTCAACCCATCCCTCCTATTAAAAACGTATTTTGAAGTAATATGGGAAATATAATTTAGTCTCGATTTATTCGTTGGCGACTTCACCTCTCCTCCTGTGCTGTGTTTAGTGATTGCAATTTTTACGACGTTGGTTTTGTATTACTGGAATTTGAAATCGTGTCGTACAGTATTCAAACGAACATAAATAAAATGTACATGAGATGTACGAAATTATACGCTAATTAAAAAAAATTGTACTTCACGTACGAGACGAGAAAACGGCGGTCCGTCACCGCTAGGAAGCATACTTCCTGGCGGGGGCTATTTATTTTGTTATGTTGCGGCCGAGTTTTCTATGGGCATATCAATCAGAAAATATGTACGAGAAATGTACGTTGGTATAATTGCACTCTGCTACTTGCACGGCCTCTATAATAATTGTTTCTAAGAATTTAAACAAAGAACGCCGCAATCCTTTATATCTTTGCATATGCAGTGCTATCGGCAACAGATGTGACCAGGTCATAAGTACATTAGGGTGGATCGATTTTTTTATTTTTGGAAATTAATAAAATAATCTTATGGATCGATACTTCATGGATCATTTTTGGATTTACTTTCATTTGTACTTCGTTTATAGGCCCAAAGATCGACTCTATTTTAAGGTTTTTTTAAGAAAAGTCAGTAGTTCGTGGATATTTTCCGTTTTACTTTTATGTAGAAACAAAATAACATTATTTGTAATTTTAGAATTTGCACAATTTAATTACATGAAAATTATAACCAGTATCGGCAAAAACTGGTTTTCAACTTTGAGGCTCTTGCGGCAGTACTTGCCAAATGACTACCGGAAAAAGATATATTGTTAAAGAATGTTAGTTTTTAAGACCATAATTTTATTGGCCCGCGCTTCAAAAAATCCGAAAAAAATTTTTTTTTTCATACTCCATTGTATGAACAAAAATTTTTTTTCAAGAATTTCTGAAACGCGGCCCTATAAGAATAATCTGTCTAAAAAGTAACATCTTCAACAATATATCTTTTTTCGATAATCATTCGGGAAGTACTGCCGCAAGAGCCTCGAAGTTGCAAATCATTTTTTGGAAATACTGCCAACAATGTTCATATAATTAAACCATGCAAATCGAAAATTTATGCAAAACAATCTTATTTTGGTTATCCATAAATTAAAACAGAAAATATCCATGCTCATCTGAGTTTTCTTAAAAAAACCTCAAAAATAAAGCCGATCTTCGGACCTCTAAATGGGGTCCAAAGTGATAAAATATCCAAAATGGTTTATACTATTTTTGTATCTCTAGCCACATAGTATCGATTCGTAAAGATTATTTAATGATTATCCGAAAATAAAAATATCGATCCACCCTAAAGTATATACATACAAGCATATACATAAGCATATCCACATATACATACATCAATAAATATGTGATTTATACTTCTGATAAGAGGCATAAAACTTTTAAGACATAGTAATAGTGAAGCAAGTACCTTCTACTTAGTCGTTAAAAGTTTGCCGATAAACACTGCATGTGCAAAGATATAAAGGATTGTGGCGACCTTTATTTAAATTCTTAGAATCAATTATTATAGAGGCCGTGCAAGTAGCACAGATAAGAAAAACCGGCCAAGTGCGAGTCGGACTCGCGCGCGAAGGGTTCCGTACCATTATCAATTTATTATTAAAAAAATACAGTTAAATCAACCTACCTCAAAACTATAGGAGATAATTTAATCAAACCAAAAATCGTTGATAGAGTTTATTAATGTGCATAACATATATATTTTTTTGAATTTTATATCGCGTAGTTTAAAAAATAAAGGGGGGGACATTTTTCAGACTTTGAGAGCTGATATCTCGAAAACGATTAGCTGAAATAAAAATGAGATTTATAAACCTTATATAATGTCATTTTCGAAGACCTTTCTATTAATACCACACACGCTTATATACAACAAAAAAAAAATCTGTCCCTCAGTTACATGTATGGAAGGCCCCCACCCCAATGGTTTTTTTTACAATTTAGTATCATAATCCTGTAGTGGTTCATACAACACATATCCTTACCAAATTTTGTTACTGTAGCATTAATAGTTTCCGAGTAAATCGGCTGCGTGACAGACGGACAGACGGACATGACGAATCTATAAGGGTTCCGTTTTTGCCATTTGGCTACGGAACCCTAAAAAAATGTCATTGTGTATCAAAAACATGCCATGTCAACTGTTTTATAAAATCACTAAATTTGTTTACGCAGTCAAAAACAATGAATGGACGCGACTTTGTAGACGGCGTCCTATTCATTTATTACTTTCAAAAATCGGAAGATCTACAAAGGTGAACACTGATACATCGATAGTGATTGATTGAAGTTGTGGTTTAAAAAAATGGTTACTTAAAATATTGCATAGCATTGTCCCGCTGGCCGGTTTCAAAGCGGCAGTTTATTAAGCGTACGCGCCAGGCCCGTGACCCATACGCTGAGTCGTGTGTTTTAGCAAAAATCGCGTTGTATGGTGGCCCGCGGGGATGTGTTCGTGCGTTAGAGCGTGGCCATGAATGGGTTAAAGCATTTGCCGAAAATACAAGTTTCACTTGCACAAAATGCAAAATTTGGAATGTGTAAGCAATTAATCAGTGATAAACTAAGGAGAATGGGCAACAAAATATAAATCATGTCTAGAAAAAATAAAATCAATTGCGTCAAAATCTTACCCTAATGTAAATAAAATATGTATCAAAATTGACTTTGTATACAATAATATTGATTTATACTGTGTAACATTGACATAAGTGGAGAGTAGTAAAATCAAATTATACATAACCACTGAAATCAGCAGAGGTATATTATATATATTCAAACAATCTGTTACAGCAGTAAGTTCAGAAAGTCAAGGGACCAATTAGGTAGGTATCAACTAATCACTACCTATAGCCATAAATACAGGTATCATTTTCATTATATTATAGATATAATAATTTGAACTTAATCTAAATCATAACAGAAGCACACTATCAGACTTTGGCATAGTGAAACTATGTTCCTATGGACTGGAACATAATTTGCCAACATTTGAGGCACTAATATTTTATTTTATACATCTATATTTCACACAACTTGACAGTTTATGAGAGTATCATCAATGAAAACCCTAAAGCTAATTACCGGTTTTGATACAAAAGTAAATTACGGTATTTAGTATGCATGTATCTTTCTCTATCCTATCCCACAATCCTTTGATGCAAACTTACAATCACAGAATGTTATAATAATGTATAAATTCATAAATACCAAGGATGGAGTAAAAGTACATTTTAGGTGTTACCGATTTTGCGATAACATTTCACAAAACGATAAATAATTTGAAGTACAAAACATTCTTATTGCTGTATTATTGTCAGTGATCGGATTAGGTAGTGCCATTTCGCGGGACTTCGGTACGTTATCTTAGTGTGGACATAACTTCTAAGCCCGACATTTAATATGAAAAATAAATTTTTTGTTCGAAAATTTACAATTTTATAGTTATTTTGTTTACTTTCAGTTTGATATTTATAAGTAAAATAGTCTAATTTTACTTATCGAACATGGTTTTAAGGGTATTTTTCCACAATAGCTAATTTTATCATATGTGTACCTTTATTAATGTTTTTTTAGTTGTTGATTCCACACTCGTTGTTAAATGATTGGTTTAATCACTCATTTTTACTTCTTTACCGGACTTTTAAGACGCTCTTATTGGGACTCTTTTGGCCGATCTCACTAGACTTTGATTTCGTTCTAACTGGACTGAGGTTCTGGTGGTCTAAAGTAGAGCAGTCATAGAGTTTTCTTTAATAATTGTTTTGCTTCTACTACTGTTAGTAGCAGCTATAAAAACATCAAATAAAAGATGTATTCACAATTACAAAATCCTTTTATTATTAGGGTTCCGTAGCCAAAATGGTAAAAACGGAACCCTTATAGATTCGTCATGTCCGTCTGTCCGTCTGTCACAGCCGATTTACTCGGAAACTATAAATGCTACAGTAACGAAATTTGGTAAGGATATGTGTTGTCTGAACCGCTACAGGATTATGATACTAAATTGTAAAAAAAAATATTGGGGTGGAGGCCCTCCATACATGTAACTGAGGGATAGAACATTTTTTTTAGTTGTATATAAGCGTGTGGGGTATAAATAGAAAGGTCTTTGAAAAGAAAGTCTGAAAAATGTGTCCCCCCTCTATTTTTTAAACTACGAGATATAAAATTCTAAAAAAATAAATGTTATGCACATTAATAAACTCTATCAAAGATTTTTGGTTTGATTAAATTATCTCCTACAGTTTTTGAGGTAGATTGATTTAACTGTATTTTTTTATTAAAAATTGATAATGGAACGGAACCCTTCGCGTGCGAGTCCGACTCGCACTTGGTCGGTTTTTTAATGTTTTTTCAATTTATGAAATAACAAGAAAATGTTCTGTAAAAAAATATAAGTCCCAGGATCCCGAGGCTTATCCATGTTAAGTATAATGTTTAAGGTCATTCACCCGAAATGGCACTACCTAATCCGATCACTGATTATTGTACTGCAAACTATAGGCTCGCAGCACTTATTCAAATGTAAAATGTTGTTTTGTATTAATTTCAACCTTCCCAATGGTTTGCCTAAACACGTAGAAGGCGTACAGATCTACGTCGTAGAAAACGCATACAAGTTGTAGACTATTCGCTTCCTCCATCGCTGCCAGACGAACGACACTAACTGGCACCCACTTGGAGCACTTTGAAGCATATCTCGCACACTCGCTGCGGTTTGTTCATGCCAAACTTTAGTATGGGGACGTCTTGGTTTGAACACTTGTTGCACAGCATTCGGCCGCAGTGACGGCTGAAATAAGAAATAGATTAGGGCAAAATCTTTGACAAAATTTGAATTACAGACATTTTTACCCTTCACGAAAGGGTATAAGTAAGGTAATAAATTCAGTATCGACTTTTGCGCCTTATTAGTCGATACTGAATTACTCATCAAATATTTAACTGGCAACGCCGGCTACCACGCATATTACAATACCAGACTCGATGACATAAAAAAGGCGATGTGGCGTCTTCGCTATGCATCGACTAGTTTCTTACAACATTCGTTTCAATACCATTCGGAGCATTTCCCTTTCCCAGGCCAAATGTTTACATGGGACTGTTGTTACAGTTCGCCCGCTTCACTTGCCTAATTTAATTGACTTGTTTTTATAATGTTGTCTGTCAATCAGGTTGTTGTCAATCACATGTTTTTATTTGTCAGTCCCTATTTACAATAGGAGCGTCGTGATTCTCCGAGGGGCTGCGTCTCATTACGTTGCAAGACTTGCGAATCATTGATGAGAATCTACATGCCGCGATGGCTTAAGAGTGGGGCAACGCTACGCATGTATATAGCACTGTCACACACAATTCCTCATCGCATAAGTAAGCGACGCCAATATCACATCCGCTTTAGACTATACAACTCGGACAATCAACACTCGCGATAGTTACCAGTGGTGCTTCCGCATGGTGAGCGTGAACTTGGTGCCGCACTCCTGGCACAGGTCGCTCTCGGCCCACGGCGCCTCCGCCGGCAGCGCGTCCAACAGACGGTGTAACAGCTGCTTTGTTGCCACCTGCGATACACATCACATTAAAATATTTTATTTAAAAAAAATGGGCTCGCCGGAAGACCAGCGTTGGCTTTCGGGTCGACATTATGCTGAGGCGAGTCCATTTCATGGTATAATATTAAGTGCTGAATCTGTCTGTTTTGTCTTGTACTGCTTGTTATATTTGCCACGAATAAATTATTTGTATTTCAAAAATGGTTAGCCTCCTGCCCAGAGGCCTATTAAAAGGAGCCCTCTTTAAACAAAAGAAATTGTATTCTATTTCCTACATTATTAATTCAAAATTCAGTGGCAAATTTTATTGTCTGAGCGCAGGAGGTTAAGGGTCTCACCAAACCAATCGACGCGGAGTCGGCTTTCGCCGAGTGTTTTACACCACACTATTCGCATTTAGCCGATCGACCGTCTCCGCGGCTGAACACCTGCGTTAAGCAGTCTCAACCTCCTTACGGCCGCCGAAACGCTCGATCGGCTGCGATTTGCTACCGCAACAGCTGTAAAGCGGCGGTCGGCTCTCCCGTGCTCCGTCCTGCCGTCGAGACGTCAGACAGCACGCGTACAGCCGCTGAGTCCGACGAACAGATAGATAGGACAGCGGGTGATCGGCAATCGTAAATCTCATTTTTGGAGACTAGTTGTTTTGTTAGTAACTAGTTTGAAATTGAACTGACGTGTATGATTACGACAGTATTACTTCGTGTTGTCAGATCTATTGCAGATTTTAATGTGGGTAATAATTCAAATGAATAAATACAAACGCATCAGTAGCTACTTCGGCCGTCATCGGCTCTTTTCGGCCGTCGTCAGCTATGTTCGGCCGTCGAAAACGCTGAACGGCTTCCGCCAGCTCTGACCGGTCCTTATCGTAGGTACTCGGCCGTGATCGGAGCCGTTCAACTCTTTCCGGCACCGTACGGCGGTATTAGGAGATTTAGGAATGCGAACGTGTGCGTTAGGCTGCAAACGGGGTCGTACGAATGCGAACAGCTTTACGGCAAAACGCCGTTTTCCCGTCGAAAGACGTCGTTTCGCGCGGGCCGAGCCGATTTACGATGTCCTCGCTCTTATTGCGTTGACATAAAGCTTTTTCCGTACGCGATTAGCCGAAACGGCGTCGACTAGTTTGGTGAGACCCTAAAAAATATTACATTTGATGCGGATCTCCACACTAGCCCCGCGGAGGAGGTCACATTCACAAACAAAAGTATCAGACGTTTATTTCACGGCTAGCGACAGCAATACAAACGAATGAATTGAGCTACGTCAAACAATAATGTCCATAGCGATTTTTTTTATGCCACGGCAAAAATTTTTTTTAAACATATCCTCGTCCTGCCCATAATAGTCAGTTTGAGGTATTGAAATTCAATCCAAATGAATTTGAAAATAAAGTCGCTTTGATTACATTTTCATCATCTCAGCCATAAGACGTCCACTGCTGAACATAGGCCTCCCCTCTGGACCTCCACATGTACCGGTTAGATGCGACCTGAATCCAGCGTGTCCCGGCGACCTTCATAAGGTCGTCTGTTCATCTTGTGGGTGGGCGTCCTACGCTGCGTTTGCCTAGCCGTGGTCTCCACTCTATAGCACTTTTCGACCTTATCGACCATCTGCTCTGCGTGCAATGTGGCCTGCCATTCCCACTTCAGCTTGCTAATCCGGAGGGCTATGTCAGTAACTTTAGTTCGCCTACGGATCTCCTCATTTCTGATTCGATACGCAGAGAAACTACGAGCATAGCCCCCTCCATAGCTTGTTGAGCGACTCTAAGTTTAGAGATGAGGCCGATGGTGAAGGACCACGTTTCGGCGCCGTTAATCATCACTGGTATTAACACACATTGATTGTAGACTTTTGTCTTAAGGTTCGTCTTAAGATTACATTTTACATGAAACAAAAGAATTATGAGTACCTAAACAGGCTTTAAATAAATATCTTGGGACATCTTACACAAATCAACCTAGTCCCACAGCAAGCTCAATTAAGGCTTGTGATGTGGGTACCAGGTGACGATATATATAATAGATAGATACATACAGGGTGGTCCAAACCTTGACGTCAAAAAAATTTTTTTAGGTTCCCTACGTCATGGGCTATCAGAATATACCCCATGTATGTTAGCCGATTTTTTGTAGTTTTCGAGTTATGAATTTTTGAAATTTTTTTTGGGGAATTCTGGATATATGAAATATATTGATAAAAAAAAACTATTGGGTTTTTTTAATATTTTCTTTTTGTAAAAGTATTACTATAAATAAAGCATTTACTGACAAAAAAAATTGCGTCCTCACTTTGATACAAGTAGGATAAAAAATACCAAATTCAAAATTTTACGTTAAAAATGCATCAAAATAACATTAATGTACGTAAATAAAAAAAATAAACATATCCCAAGGATTTTTGGTAATGTAAAGACTGCCCTAGACCTTAAACCTTCGTAAAAGCAAAAAAAAGTGATACTTAATAATGAGGATTTTTCGGAGTAGTCGGTTAAATAAAATTAAAAAAGCTTAAAATTTTAAAGTAGTAACAAATGACTTGAATAACTACACAAATTGAGTTTTCGTGGTATTTTCTGTCTTTGTTTATTGATAAGAACAAAAAAGAGACGAAATTTGACTTTATTTTTAAATTAAAAATTTAAGTTTTTTTTTATGTTTATTTGACCGACTACTCCGAAAAATCCTCATTATTAAGTATCACTTTTTTTTTGCTTTTACGAAGGTTTGGTCTAGGGCATTGGGATATGTTTTATTTTTTTTTTATTTACGTACATTAATGCTATTTTGATGCGTTTTTAGCGTAAAATTTTGAATTTGCTATTTTTTTATCCTACTTGTATCATAGTGAGGACGCAATTTTTTTTGTCAGTAAATGCTTTATTTGTAGTAATACTTTTACAAAAAGAAACTAGTTAAAAAACCTACCAGTTTTTTTTTTTATTAATAAATTTCTTCACTTCTGAATTTCTCAAAAAATTCATAACTCGAAAACTACAAAAAATCGGCTAACATACATGGGGTATATTCTAATACCTCATGACGGACGTGAGGAATCTAAAAAAAAAAATTTGACGTCATGGTTTGGACCACCCTGTATAGATACTTAAATACATAGACAGCCATGACCAAGGAACAAATATTTGTGATAAATAAATACACAAATAATGCCCTCGCCGGGATTCGAACCCGGAACCTCCAGCTTCGTAGGCAGGGTCACTACTAACTAGCTATGGAGTCTGGCTTTGCATTCATAATTTGACAAACATTTAATATGTCCTTTAGGAATCACAATGGGAAGGACCAGGCTACTCCAAGCCTAAGCCATTAGGTTTGTGTCACTGATGATAGCCGATAAACCTCATGAATTATACAATTGTTTGATTTACAAACCTGATAATTAAATATGGAAACGCCATCCTTATTTTCCTGAGCAAGGCAGGCTCCTGCGCGAACCAGTACCCTGCACATAGCTGCTTGTCCATTCATATATGCTAGAAGGAGCGGAGTATTGCCCTGGAGACAAAAGTTTAGTAGGTAGTAGTATAATACTGGCACTGTTTATGATAACATCTGTCTGTGGCTAATTTACAATTTTCAAGCAAAACTTTGTAATCCTGGGTAAGGCCTGTTTCACATTCCCGTTATAAGAAAATGAGAAATAATGAAATAACATTTATCTAACAGATATAATTCTTTCGGGGATGGTGAAACAGGTTCTTAGGATGAATGAATTGTAATTTATTCAAAAGAGCACATGGGGCTAAATAATGTTTCAAGTAAAGTTGCTGGGTTGTATCTTTTAACTATTTGGTTAAACGAATAATGTTGGGTTGGAGATAGCAGTAATGTGTGGGATAACGGATAACACTATGACGATCCATTAATCTTCAATAAATGACTAGTCAGTGATACTTAAGTCGCATAGACTTACTCGTACGACACCCACGGGTAGTGTAGGGCGGACACCAACCACTGCCGTAAATAAAGCCCTTAATGAAATGAGCAGTCATATTCCGAATCCTACGACAGATCAGACGACACAACGAATCGGATCCACGTCGTTATGTAAATTTTTAGTTCGCAGTGCCTCGGTTAATACTGTTATGCTGTGAAATATAGGAATAAAAAATACCTGCAAGTCCGTCCTATTGATGGGGTAGTCCGGCATCAGCTCTATAAATATCTCGCAGATGGCGGCGGCGTTATCCTTCTTGCACCAGGCCAGCTCGTGCAAGGGATTCCGACCTGAGATAGAAAATATTATTGGCTACTGAGAGAAACACTCACAAACAGATAGATAATACAAAGTGTAACAAAAATAGTGGTGACAAGTTTAAAGGCTTATCCCTTCGTATGTCTAAGCACTGATCAGTGACGAGGAAACTATTAGAAAAACATATTCGCAACACACGAGGGGTTATTTATTTAAGATCGTATTTTGTTTATGAAAAGTAAAAGAATAATAATTATCCTGTATAAAAAATGTTTTCGTTTGGTTCGCCGAAGCGAATATTGGTCCCGGCGTCTTCAATAATGTACTATCACTATTGTACAACCTTGTGCATGTTTTTAATTATACATGGCGATTCTCCAATCCTGCGCCGGATGTTTCCCGTGTAGGCACCCTGTCATATCACCAGCAAGATAAGGAAGTACCCTCGTTTTGGGTGGGGTAATCCTTGGCTATTCGACGATACGTTGTCCTGTGATAGTCAGTTTTCAACCGATTAAAATAAAAAGGAAGTGTTTCTCAATTCGACTATATGTTTTTTTTATTATGTGTTGTTTTTGTTTGTTACCTCAGAACTTTTGACAGTTTCGACTGAGTGAACGGATTTTGATGATTCTTTTTTTATTTGAAAGCTGATGCTCACCGATTGGTTCCATTTTAATTTTTTTATTTTTATTTATTGAGAAACAAACGGTTATACAACATACATTACAGTAAATTTAATTACAACTGGACTAAACTTGGAGTTTCCTTAATAGAAGTGAATTTATTAAGAATTTAGTGCTGGTAGTGGCTAGTGACTCACCCTTCAGGTTGGCGGCGGCGGCGTCGACGTCGGAGTCGGCGAGCAGCGCGCGCGCGGCGGCGGCGTGGCCCTCGCGCGCGCACACGTGCAGCGCGTTGTCGCCGGCCGCGTCCACCGCGCCGCACTCGCGCCGCCGCGGCTAGTGACTCACCCTTCAGGTTGGCGGCGGCGGCGTCGACGTCGGAGTCGGCGAGCAGCGCGCGCGCGGCGGCGGCGTGGCCCTCGCGCGCGCACACGTGCAGCGCGTTGTCGCCGGCCGCGTCCACCGCGCCGCACTCGCGCCGCCGCGGCTAGTGACTCACCCTTCAGGTTGGCGGCGGCGGCGTCGACGTCGGAGTCGGCGAGCAGCGCGCGCGCGGCGGCGGCGTGGCCCTCGCGCGCGCACACGTGCAGCGCGTTGTCGCCGGCCGCGTCCACCGCGCCGCACTCGCGCCGCCGCGGCTAGTGACTCACCCTTCAGGTTGGCGGCGGCGGCGTCGACGTCGGAGTCGGCGAGCAGCGCGCGCGCGGCGGCGGCGTGGCCCTCGCGCGCGCACACGTGCAGCGCGTTGTCGCCGGCCGCGTCCACCGCGCCGCACTCGCGCCGCCGCGGCTAGTGACTCACCCTTCAGGTTGGCGGCGGCGGCGTCGACGTCGGAGTCGGCGAGCAGCGCGCGCGCGGCGGCGGCGTGGCCCTCGCGCGCGCACACGTGCAGCGCGTTGTCGCCGGCCGCGTCCACCGCGCCGCACTCGCGCCGCCGCGGCTAGTGACTCACCCTTCAGGTTGGCGGCGGCGGCGTCGACGTCGGAGTCGGCGAGCAGCGCGCGCGCGGCGGCGGCGTGGCCCTCGCGCGCGCACACGTGCAGCGCGTTGTCGCCGGCCGCGTCCACCGCGCCGCACTCGCGCCGCCGCGGCTAGTGACTCACCCTTGAGGTTGGCGGCGGCGGCGTCGACGTCGGAGTCGGCGAGCAGCGCGCGCGCGGCGGCGGCGTGGCCCTCGCGCGCGCACACGTGCAGCGCGTTGTCGCCGGCCGCGTCCACCGCGCCGCACTCGCGCCGCCGCGGCTAGTGACTCACCCTTGAGGTTGGCGGCGGCGGCGTCGACGTCGGAGTCGGCGAGCAGCGCGCGCGCGGCGGCGGCGTGGCCCTCGCGCGCGCACACGTGCAGCGCGTTGTCGCCGGCCGCGTCCACCGCGCCGCACTCGCGCCGCCGCGGCTAGTGACTCACCCTTGAGGTTGGCGGCGGCGGCGTCGACGTCGGAGTCGGCGAGCAGCGCGCGCGCGGCGGCGGCGTGGCCCTCGCGCGCGCACACGTGCAGCGCGTTGTCGCCGGCCGCGTCCACCGCGCCGCACTCGCGCCGCCGCGGCTAGTGACTCACCCTTCAGGTTGGCGGCGGCGGCGTCGACGTCGGAGTCGGCGAGCAGCGCGCGCGCGGCGGCGGCGTGGCCCTCGCGCGCGCACACGTGCAGCGCGTTGTCGCCGGCCGCGTCCACCGCGCCGCACTCGGCGCCGCCGCTGAGTAACGCCGACACGATGTTGGCGTGCCCGGCGCTCGCTGCTACGTGGAGGGCGGTGCGTCTGGGAATAGAGTACTTTATAAAGGACCAATAGCGGACTGCCGTTGCGCCGGGCTGTGTAGCTATGTTACTTCGTCAAATTAGACAAACTCGGAAATGAATTAAGGGTGTATTGCACCGAACCGCCGGCCACCTTTAAATTATTCGCTAAAGGTGTTGCGTGACAAACGAGTCGGGGTTGACCTTCAGTGTACGATGCGTAGGCCACTCGTACACTACTTTAATATCATTTTTTGAAATTAAACTTTAAACATATGCCACAGGGCTTAAATTTCAATAATTAGACTTGAGTCGAGTGGGTGTGGAGTTGATATAGTGTGATGCGAAGACCTTAAACTTAATCCATGAGTCCTTTCATAGAAATCTGAAAGAGAGAGTTATTTTGATCGGTCTACTAAGTGTAGATGTCGCAATCCGCCCCAAGTGTCTTGAATATAAGTTGGCACTATAGCGCGTAACATTACGTACGCGAGTGACACGAAGTCACGCTAATATTAATCTCTTAAACGCTCGACGAATCGCAGGACGCGCCACTGAGCGCTCGCTACTCTGGCTTTGCTATGTAGTTCGTTTTTGTAGTGAAAGTATAGAGTTACATAACAGGTTATTTACAGGATAAAAGTCCAAATCCATAAATATTGCACTTACTTCTGAGCATCCCGGTCGTTAGGCCTCGCGCCCGCAAGTAGCAGGCTTCGAAGCAGCACCTCGTTGCCCACCGCGGCCGCCAGGTGAAGAGGTGGCGCTAGTGTGCTACTGTCCTGTGGAATTAGCGTTCTTTACGATGTTTCCAGCTATAGATAGTTCCACGAGAGTTGAGGTCACGCACACAATAACAAATCATGTCAACACAATGCACAAGGGGAATCCAAAATTTAGTGTTCTTTTTTTGACTGCAATTTTAAGTACAACTGTTACATTGATCACTTGAAAAGAAATATTGAAAACTTTGTTCAAGGGATTTACTTCAATATTTTGACGTAAATAATATTAAGTCATTCATTGATTCACCTTTTTTTTGCAATTAGTACTTCTTTTAGATGTATCTGTAATCATTCACCTCAACTCTGGTGAACAAATAAGAAACACCCTAAAACAATACCTAAGCTAATCTAGAAACGTTTGAACATGAGCTAGAAAATTACATTATAGGGAATTGTTACAAAGTTTTATAACAACACTTTAACATGATTCCTGAGTGAGTGGCCTAAGGCTAAGGTTCCCATTCGTTGACAGGCCGGTTCAAATACGCTTATGTTTAATCAATTTCACTGATGCTTATGTCACGTAATCCTTCTGTTAATTTAAAGGTGTTGATTTTCCAAATAAAATAAAATTATCAAGTGCAAATGGGTACGACGGGGTTCAAATGTTGCGTATCTGTAGTAGCTATCACATTTCACAGCGGGAAATAAAGAAATAGACATCGCACAACCTGACAATCGACATTCGAGGGTGGCCTGATGAAACCCGATAAGTCGAGCAAACCGGTTTCTGAAATTCGTACTATATGACACTTATAGGTAATTTCACCAGAGTTGAGGTGAATGATTACACACACATTCAAATGAAGCACTAATTGCAAAACATGTAGTGAATGAATGGCTTCCGTCGAAATATTGAAGCAAATCCCTTGAACAAACTTTTTGGTCAATCTTACAGTTGCATTTGGGTTTGCTATCAATACGAGAAAAGAACACTAATTTCAAATTCTCCGTGTGTTTACATGATACGTTGATGTGTGCGTGACCTCAACTCTCGAGGAACTATCTATACGTGAGGTTGTCATTTCAATGAATAGTTATCTCGAGTTATCGAGTTTCACTGGGCAACACTGTATATGCGCTATAGTACCAGAATATACCAATTTCAAATATATCCGATGTTTGTGGGAAATACATTTCATTCTTATGGCAAAGGCATAAAGTGCACCTAAAGTGAGATAATGGCGTTGGTATTACCTGTATGCGAGAGTTGACGTCGACCTCGACAGACAGCAGAAACATCACGCTCTCCATATCGCACTTCTGTATCGCCACGTGGAGGAAGTTCCGTCCTTTCTTATCCACCTATAAAAAAGTACCTTACTATATACAGACATTTATTTTATGGTATGAGAACAATTTTATTTGATATTTGTACATAAATTGACTTGTTGTGCAAAATAAAGAAGAATAAGAATGGTTTATTCGGTGCCATACAGTACAGAGCAATATACAGGGTTACTTTTCCACCGGTACAATACATTTTACTATATCATTGGTATCGATAATAGATCACATTTTATCAAATAAAAATGACACATTTTTTAAATGACGCACTAATTACAAGGCGTCAACGGTGCGGTATGACGAGGGCGGCGGGGAGGGGTGATCCAACCCGCCCCCGCCATGCCGTGCGCGATGACATTTTAATCAAACAGTTGATAGTTCGTGTGTTTTGCTAGTTATGCACGTCGATAAATGCGGGCATTGTTTGTGTATTTATTTATCACCAATATTTGTTCCTTGGTCATGACTGTTTATGTACTGTATATGTATCTATCTTTTATATACATATATCGACGCATGGTACCCACATCACAAGCCTTAATTGAGCTTACTGTGGGACTACGACTAGGTCGATGTGTGTAAGATGTCGAAAGATACCTATGTATTTATTTAAATAATTATTATCAAAATCACATTTTCAATATTACCTGTTCCGCGGCAGACGGATTCTTCGTCAATATAGCTTGAGCAGCCTTATTATTCCTAGCCGTTAGGGCGGCAGCAAACGGCGATACGCCTTTGTTGTCCCTCGCCGACAAGTCTATCCCCGGCTGGGAGAGAAGGAGAGAGATGATGCCCTCGTGTTGGTTCTCTATCGCGATGTGGAGCGGCGTCTTGCCTTCGGAGTCTTTGGAGTTTATGTTCGCGCCGTGTTCTAGTAAAGTCTGTCGACAAATGTTGTTGGTGAGTATGATAAATGAGACTTACCCCCTTCTTCATAAACGTCTCCTAAGTTAACAAGGCGCTAAGTATTGTTAGTCCCTTTCAATCATACAGATAAATTGATAAGAGAAAAGGGATAAACAATACTCAGCGGCTTGCTAAGTTAAGAGACATTTGTGGCAAACCTTTTTGGGTTGCTTACTACCGCCTCCGAGACGTTGGCGGCTAAGCTGTCATTAAGACGTTATGCCAATATGTTAGAATAATCTGTGGTTTCTATGTTTTGATGATATGAGTTGTCATGTATTTATTCATTGTCATTTAAAGATTTGAATACATTTACTCTATAAAAATAGTTTCATTATTTGATTTCGTTAAGTCCCACACATTTATGAATAAGGGGGGTTAGATACTAAACTGTTCATTCCGATTGGTTGACGAGCCAATTTGAGATCTGTGTTCTTTGTCATGTCAATGTCTTATTTTGTTAAGCCTGTCAAGTTTATAAGTGCTTGTTGTCATTTAATTGCCCACAAAAAATACAGGTATTGGAATTTGGAAGCCCTACTCCCAATGCGTCCATATGCATAGTCCTCATGTGCAACAGCGGACTGAAATAGTCTGTCAAACAACCTCAATAGCTGATTGGATCATTTGCGAGACGGACACTTAGTAAGCGTTACGGCTCGGCCATGGACACACGCGAATTGCTCCCAACTAACTACCGCACGTTGCGCGTGAAGACCGCGCAATGAACAGATAAAACGCTTGCCGCGCCGCAATTCGCTAGTGTCCGTGGCCGCGCCATTAACCTCTAGCAGTTCAAATACAATTTTATTGACGGATATTTCACAAAGTTCAATTGCAATGGAGCAGATCTGTTATTAAGTATACGAAAGGTTAAGTGACACGCCTGTATATGTTAAGAGGAGACTCCACGGAGCGAGGAACGTGGCTACACGGCGACATGTCACCTGTATGACGTCAGTGGCGACTGCTTCTCGTTGGCGACGTCACCTCGTCGAGGAGACTCCACGTCGCCGCCGGAGCGAGGAACGTGGCTACACGGCGACATGTCACCTGTATGACGTCAGTGAGCCCCCACGTGCAGCACAGATGCAGCGGCGACTGCTTCTCGTTGGCGACGTCACCTCCCTCCCCGGCGGCGCCCGCTCGTCGAGGAGACTCCACGTCGCCGGAGCGAGGAAGGCTACACGGCGACATGTCACCTGTATGACGTCAGTGAGCCCCCACGTGCAGCACAGATGCAGCGGCGACTGCTTCTCGTTGGCGACGTCACCTCCCTCCCCGGCGGCGCCCGCTCGTCGAGGAGACTCCACGTCGCCGCCGGAGCGAGGAACGTGGCTACACGGCGACATGTCACCTGTATGACGTCAGTGAGCCCCCATGTGCAGCACAGATGCAGCGGCGACTGCTTCTCGTTGGCGACGTCACCTCATCGAGGAGACTCCACGTCGCCGCCGGAGCGAGGAACGTGGCTACACGGCGACATGTCACCTGTATGACGTCAGTGAGCCCCCATGTGCAGCACAGATGCAGCGGCGACTGCTTCTCGTTGGCGACGTCACCTCATCGAGGAGACTCCACGTCGCCGCCGGAGCGAGGAACGTGGCTACACGGCGACATGTCACCTGTATGACGTCAGTGAGCCCCCATGTGCAGCACAGATGCAGCGGCGACTGCTTCTCGTTGGCGACGTCACCTCATCGAGGAGACTCCACGTCGCCGCCGGAGCGAGGAACGTGGCTACACGGCGACATGTCACCTGTATGACGTCAGTGAGCCCCCACGTGCAGCACAGATGCAGCGGCGACTGCTTCTCGTTGGCGACGTCACCTCCCTCCCCGGCGGCGCCCGCTCGTCGAGGAGACTCCACGTCGCCGCCGGAGCGAGGAACGTGGCTACACGGCGACATGTCACCTGTATGACGTCAGTGAGCCCCCACGTGCAGCACAGATGCAGCGGCGACTGCTTCTCGTTGGCGACGTCACCTCCCTCCCCGGCGGCGCCCGCTCGTCGAGGAGACTCCACGTCGCAGCCGGACCGGATTAGGAACGTGGCTAGCGATTCTTTGTTTTCGTCGATCGCTCTGTAAAAGTTTGGCTGTTGAATAAAGCCGCGTATCCACTAGAGGCAGCCTCGGGTCGAGCGGCTGCCTCACTCCTCACTGCGCAAGTGGAGACGCTGCCTCAACCTGAGGCACGCCGCGACGCGAGACAAATTCGTCGCCGCGAGCCGAGCCATATTTTGTCGGTCTGTGTGCCGTGCTCAAAGGCGCCTCAGCCCGAGCCTTGTGTTTAGTGGAGACGGTCGCTCGTGAGGCAACAGCTACGGATCAGCTCGAGGCGTGTCCCTCAGAGCGAGCAGCCTCAAACTGAGGCTATTTGCTTCAAGCCGAGGCAGCTCGACCCGAGGCTGCTTCTAGTGGATACGAAGCTTATCAGTTCTTGAGTTTTTGAGTTGGATGACGCTAGAAGTTTTCATAAAACGTATAAAACGTATGGCAAAAGCTCTTTATTGGGAATAGCTTGGAAAAATGGTAACGTTTATTTTCATCTATTAAAAAAATACTAGGTCGCATCATGAGCACTCTCAAGAAGTTTGTGCATTTGGATCTTGTCTTTGACATATATAAAGATTTTGAATTTGTGAAAAGCTCTTCTAGTAAATTGATCTGCTTAAATGCTCGAGGGCATTTAAGCTTGAGATCATACTCTGCGAATAAACATTACTAATGACTAATGACTAATGATAGATCGTACTTGTGCAACAAAGTTTGCAAGCATCCATCCGGCCCTGGTCCCCAGCAATCGGCATCCGCCCCATTACGGACTAAAATCTAAAACAAAACAAAAGTTAATTTAGACTTTAATTAAATTATAGTTTCATGAGGACCTAGTGACACTACTATGAGGGTTTAATGACGCTATGAGAAGTGACTAGTGTCACTATGAGGGGGGACCAGTGACACTATGAGGGGATCCAATGACACTTTGAGGAGGGTGTAGTGACATCGTAAGCAGGGTCTAGTGCCACAATGAGGAGGGTATACTGATACTATGAGGGGATCCAATGACACTTTGAGGAGGGTGTAGTGACATCGTAAGCAGGGTCTAGTGCCACAATGAGGAGGGTATACTGGTACTATGAGGGGATCCAATGACACTTTGAGGAGGGTATAGTGACATCGTAAGCAGGGTCTAGTGCCACAATGAGGAGGGTATACTGGTACTATGAGGGGATCCAATGACACTTTGAGGAGGGTATAGTGACATCGTAAGCAGGGTCTAGTGCCACAATGAGGAGGGTATACTGATACTATGAGGGGATCCAATGACACTTTGAGGAGGGTGTAGTGACATCGTAAGCAGGGTCTAGTGCCACAATGAGGAGGGTATACTGGTACTATGAGGGGATCCAATGACACTTTGAGGAGGGTGTAGTGACATCGTAAGCAGGGTCTAGTGCCACAATGAGGAGGGTATACTGGTACTATGAGGGGATCCAATGACACTTTGAGGAGGGTATAGTGACATCGTAAGCAGGATCTAGTGCCACAATGAGGAGGGTATACTGATACTATGAGGAGATCCAATGACACTTTGAGGAGGGTGTAGTGGCATCGTAAGCAGGATCTAGTGCCACAATGAGGAGGGTATACTGACACTATGAGGAGATCCAATGACACTTTGAGGAGGGTGTAGTGACATCGTAAGCAGGATCTAGTGCCACAATGAGGAGGGTCTAGTGCCACCATGATGAGGGTATACTGATACTATGAGGGGATACAATGACACTTTAGGGAGGGTCTAGTTACATCGTAAGCAGGATCTAGTGCCACAATGAGGAGGGTCTAGTGCCACTATGAGGAGGGTATACTGATACTATGAGGGGATCCAATGACACTTTAGGGAGGGTCTAGTGACATCGTAAGTAGGATCTAGTGCAACAATGAGGAGGGTCAAGTGCCACTATGAAGAGGGTATACTGACACTTTGAGGAGGGTACAATGACACTATGAGGAGGGTACAATGACACAATACGGAGGGTCAAGTGGCACTATGAGGAGGGGATACTGATACTTTGAGGAGGGTAAAGGTTGAACACGCCAAAATTGAGGCATGTAAAATCGTTTATATCTATGGGAAAATGGAGGTATAGAAACTTTTAAAGCACCTTTTTGATCACAAGAACCTGCCCAAAAACATATAAAAAAATTGTTTTCGTATAATTATTCGTTATCAAAATGTCGAGCAAACAACACAAAAAACGCGAACGTACTTTGCACAAATACGTTAAAAATTCAACACTAAGATATAGAGATATCGCGAAAAGACTAAAATATCCCCAATCTGCGGTTTGTCGCGTATTAAAGAAGTTCCGTGAACACTTGACAATAGATAGAAAGCCAGGAAGTGGAGGGTGCAGAGTCTGAAGAATAAAAAAAAAGGAACGAGAGTATTGTTATGATTTTCGCCTCAAATCCTAAGATGTCTTCTCTTGATGTGGCCAAGAAAGTGAAGATGTCTCAGTCCTATGTTCAAAAAATAAAACGTAGGGCTGGACTAAGAAGTTTTAAAGCCCAGGCCGCACCAGATCGAAATTCAAAACAGAACTCATCCGCAAGGAACCGGTCACGAAAACTTTATGAGAAATTCATTACGAAATTTACATGCGTTGTCATGGACGACGAAACATATGTTAAAGCTGATTTTAAACAAATACCTGGGCAAGAGTTTTATACCAGTCTAAGTCGAACAGATGCACCTGAAGAATGTAAATTGAAAAAGTTTTCGAAATACCCAAAAAATACCTTCTTTGGCAAGCAATATGCAGCTGTGGGAAAAGAAGTCGCTCGTTTATTACCACCGGGACAATAAACGGCGAAATTTGTCAAAAAGAGTGTTTACAGAAACGTTTGCTGCCTCTTATAAGAAAGCACGACTCACCGCCGCTGTTTTGGTCAGATTTGGCCAGTTGTCACTACGCAAAACCAGTGATGGAATGGTACAGCACAAGGAGGATTGAGTGGTACCAAAATTATGCAACCCGCCAAATAGTCCAGAACTGCGGCCTGTTGAAGAGTACTGGAGTATAATGAAGGGAATTTTAAAAAAGAAAGGCGGAGAAGTAAAATCAGTCCCCGAGCTATAAAAAATATGAACGTGGGCGTCAAAACGGTGTCCTAACGAGATGGTGCAAAGTCCTATGAGACGTATACGCAAGAAAGTTAGAAGTATGGCTTACGGTGTAGACAATAACTAAAATAGAAAATTATTTTAAACTACGTTAAATTTGTCATTGAACATGTGAAACATAATGTAGCCTTTCACTCTCAAATTTATTTTTTATGACTATTTGTGTGCCTCAATTTTGGCGTGTTCAAGCTTTACAATAACACTATGAGGAGGGTACAATGACACAATGAGGAAGGTCAAGTGGCACTATGAGGAAGGTTTAGTGACAATATGAGGAGACTCCAGTAACACTATGAGGAGTGTCTAGTGCCACTATGAGTAGGGTTCAGTGACACTGTGAGGAGTGTCTAGTGCCACTATGAGGAGGGTCCAGTAACACTATGAGGAGTGTCTAGTGCCACTATGAGGAGGGTCCAGTGATACTATGAGGAGGATCTAGTGACAGTAGAAGCCTTGTACTCACGCTAGCAACCTCCTCCTGGCCGGAGTCCAGGGCTGCCCACAGCGGCGGCACGCCGTTAGCGTCGAGGCGGCTCATGTCGACGCCGCGTACGCATAAAGCTTCTACTACGAGCCCAAGACGGCAATGTATGGCGAGCTGGAGAGGCGTCTCGCCGGCTTCCGTTCTGCGAACAATTCTACATTTAGGGCCTGTTTCACCCTCCATCGCCTAGTCGAGATGTCAGCCTCCGTAGCCTAGTTGGTAGTGACCCCGCCTAGGAAGCTGAAGGTTCCGGTTTCGAATCCAAGCGAGGGCATTCTTTGTGTATTTATTTATCGCAAATATTTGTTCCTTGGTCATAGCTGTCTATGTATTTAAGTACCTAAGTATGTCATCATCATCATCATCAGCCTATGATAGTCCACTGCTGGACGTAGGCGTCTCCTATTAACTATGCGTATAGACGCATTAGGAGGTAAATGCCCATAATCGCCACGCTGGGCAAGCGGATTGGCGATCGCAGTAATGTGTCCACTATGATGACGCTGCTGCCCATCATCAATCTTTTATCAAATAGTGGTCAGTGACACTTCAATCCCTTAGTCGACTCTTACGACACCCACAGGAGGAGTTGGGGTGGTGACAAATGAATACTTACTGCCGTCACCACACGGCAAGTTTCACTATTAACGAGTAAAAAATATCGGCCGGGTAAATATTAGCTGTCCTTTTCTTTAATATGCCTGGGGAATATAGGATATTTGTATGAGACCGATATCTTTATTCGGGGATTATGTAACAGCAGGCCTAACCAAGACGCCATCGTATACGATAAGCGATAAGAATGAGTATGAGAATAATTATTATGGTCACGTGACTTATCGCTTACGTTCGTTCACTTAAGATTGAAGAATGGCATCTAGGCTAGGTCTGAAGGTCATTAATATGCGACTGACACTGGGTACAGGGAGAAAATTCTCGGTTCAGTGAGACAAGTTTAAAAATAATACTATCTGTGAGTCCCTATAATTGGCTTACTGTCTATCTATCTATTCAGCCCGTATCCACCCACTGCTGAGTATAGGCCTCTTCTTTATTACGCCACTCTTCTCAGTCCTGTGCTAACCTCATCCACATCTTATTTGTTGTGCGGCAGATATCGTCAGACCACCTTGTCGATGGCCTGCACGCCGACCTTTTTGCCCACCTTAGCCACCATTCAGTAATCTGCCTTGTCCATCTCCCATCTGGCTTACTGTATCTAGTTTAAACTTTACTATTGTTTTTTTAGCCGTTGGTTCTCCAAATATGTAAAAAAAATAAAAAAAAAATCCCATGATGCGATTTGAAAATGGTATTAAGAAATGTTCCCTCGATTTTTAGGTAATAAAAAAATTACACTTGTTAAACCACCTGGTATGTACCAAAAATAGGTGTACAAGGACTTACAAGGAATCCATATCGGCCCCATGATCCAGGAGATAAATGGCCGTTTTGGAGTCCTCTTCCACAATAGCCTGGTGCAGTACTGTGAACCCTTTCCCGTTCCGTACGTTCGGGTCGGCTCCAGCCTCGATCAGAGGTGCCACTAGATTTTTGTGTCCTAAAACAATACGGATAAAGTTGTTTGAAATATGTATACTCCGTTTGTAATTAGAAAACCCTTCGGAACACATGAAGGTAATACTGCTGTCCTGCTATATCGTGTGTCGCCGCATTGTAGCCGAAGCCTTCCGTCTCTTTCTTGGATCCGAAGGGTTTTCGAAGCTTCGCAGTAGTGCTATGATGATGCTGCCGCCTATCTTCAATATTTATTAACTAATATTCAGTGACACTTCAATCCCTTACTGGACTCTTACGACGCCCACGGGAAAATTTAGGATGGTGACAATTCCTATTGTCGTCACCGAAAACACGCAACTGAACAATTGAACATAGGCCTCTCCCAATGCACGCCGCACACGACCCTCAGTCGCTCTGGCCGACCGCTTGCCAGCCACCTCGTGAATCGTCACTCCACTAATCCACCGGACATCCTACACTACGTTTACCGATTCGAGGTCGCCGCTCAAGAATCCGCTAAAAGTGTCAGTGTAACATAAACCATGGTCTGCAGTCAAATACTAAGATTAATTTCATTTCCGAAGTATTATAATTGTATTTTTATTATACTTGCTGTCTAAGCGCGCCATTGTTTGCATGCATCGCAGGAGTAATAGAAAATAATAATATACAATATGGAATATTTTGTCTTATAACTTATTTTTTTGTCCACAAGTGTGATAAAAAACATTGTATGCATCACGGTCGGTAAGAGGCATTCTAACTCGAGTAATTAAAAGCCCTCAGCCCACGGCGTCGGACTTCTAACATTCTCGTTAGTAATACCGTACTAACTCTTTAAGCACGGAACATAAAATCGACTTTGACATGATTCGTAAATACTAACGGCCATTGTCGCCTAGGTAAGAATACTTTGTGGATAAAAGTGGCATTCGACCAAATAAATACGAGTAAGGTTCAATGTACTCTTATTACGTAAATATTGTATGTAGGTGTCGTTATCATACTAATCTTTAATAACATATTGAGATATCATTTCATTATTAAGTTTAACTTATTATATTCATAAGTTCAGTACGACCAAATCGTTGACACCATTTCCGCCCAGGTTTTTGCGATTATTATTCATATAAATAAAACATTAGACGACGGCAGATCTCATGAACTGTGTCTTTATATAATTCATGAAGATGAATTTGAAATGACATGATGTACCTACAGCTACGGCTGTAATTTATAATAAAATTGTGTACACATGAAATGACGTCGATCTGCGTCAAAAAAATCAACATTATTAATTATTAGGCACGACTCACACTTGACCAAAATTGCCAAAATTGTTTTCTCATAAAATACCTATTGTCTCCTTAAACGGCTTCCTTGTATCTTCTATAGTTATCGAGTTCCCCATACTGTTCCACTCAGAAAAAAACACTCTGTATATAAAAATAAAGAAAATTAAGTTCAGGTAACGTTAACTTTCTGTACATGCCTGTGACTAATATCTACATGAGAAATAGCCATGAAGAGTAGAAATTTACCTTCAGATAAAGCGAGGCTGACAGGCGTGTCTCCTTCAGAGTTCTTCAAGTTGAGGTTCGGAAGTAAGCTGACGTTGCTCCTATCTGTGGCCGGCATGTCTCCCTTCTCGATCAGTCTCTTGTGCTCGAGGATGGCTAACACCGCGGTTTCGTGGTTGCTCAACACGGCTAGGTGGAGAGGGGTTTGTCTGGAACAATGAGCAATGATGAAGCATGGCGGCTTCAGCTAGGCGTCTACAGACCCGAATCGTACGCATCGCATTTAGTATTCTTTGTATAGAAAGTCATACAAGTGCGTCCACTGTTCGGCACCGTACGTATCGTAATATCAGTGGAAGAAATGCGATGCGATGCGTACGATACGAACATGTGGACGCGTTGCTTTTAACAAATTCGCTGCCACCCGCTCCTCACAGCTCCAAATATCTATTGCTATCAATTGCAAAATTAACTGTTGGTGGTGTTAATCGTCGACTATTTTTAGAAATTTTCATTACAAGTAATAATAGGTATATCTGTTTCGATCAATACAGTATAAGAGGCCGTAGTCTATACCTCAATATAGTGCCTCCCACGCGCTTTTGACATGTTTCATCATTAAACGGTCAATGCACGATTCGAACGCTGAGCCGTCAAATGATAAATTAAGAGACGGTCAATGCTCACGACACCCACGAATCGTGAATCATGCTAAGTTATCAAAATTATCGATCTCAAATTTACTAAATTGGCTGTACATTTTAACTGATTGAATTTCTTGATGTTCAACCGTATACACAAAACAAATCTGTAGATTAAAAACGCGTGGAGTGTTACTCATATCTCATATATAAAGGTGCATGCAGACCAAAAGAGCATTCGCTGTTCTTTCGATCGTTATACGGAACGTGATTCGTTGATTTCGTAGAGTGGGGGATAGAACAGCGAATGCTCTTTTGGTCTGCATGCACCTTAAGCAGGGAGCTATCGAACTTGAACGAATTAGCCTCTCCGTTCTTTCGAACATGATAGAGGCAAGTTGATCGCCAGAAAGGAGTCGTTCGAATCGAATCTACCAATAACGTTGAAAGAAAATAGAATTATTGTATTTGGGCATTTTCACTTCTAGGGACACTAAATTAGCTTAACTCTCACAAAAAAGTTAACTTCGAAGTCAGCTTTGTAACGACAATTAAGCATTAAATATTAACAAAAATATTTTTTTATTAATTATGCCAGAAAGAATGCGAGCTTATTTAATATAAAAACATGAATAAAGTGGATTTACGTAAATATGTCATGCTTAATTGTCGTTACAAAGCTGACATCGAAGTTAACTTTTTTGTGTGAGTTAAGCTAATCGGGTGTCCCTAGAAGTGAAATTGCCCATTTGACTAACCTATACACAGTATCCTCTTGCTCCCCGTACGAGGTCTGCAGGTTGGGCCTCGCCCCGTGCTCCAGCAACGAGGCCGCGAGCCGCGCGAGGCCGTTGGCGCACGCCGCATGCAGCGCTGTGAGACCCGCTTCGTTCGTGTGGTTCAAATCGCCGTTCAGGTGCGCAGTTAGGAATACTGCCGAGTCCTAAAATACGGAAGGTAGTCTGGTGTAATTGGAAGCACGTTAGACCGGCAATCCAGAGGAAGCGGGTTCGAATCCCGTGACGACCAGAGTCTTTCGCAGTTGATTTTTTCTATGCTAGGCACATCTGTTACGACATTGTGGGAGTCCTAAAATGGTTTGAAATAAAGCCAAATACAGATTCATTGTTTGGGAACAGGTGTGCGACCTTGGGGATAAGTTATACAAATGAATAAAACACGAGGTTTCAAAGTCACCCTTTTGTTATCTTGATCGCAAAATGACCCTTTAGAATTCTGACCTTATAAAATTAAGTATTTACGACACAAACTTGAGATCGTGTCTATATTTAATTTACCTACAGAAGCATTTTGAAGTCAGCTGAAATATAACGTGTTATCTAAAAATCGATGTAACCTTGGGCCAATTAAAGCAGAAATCTGTTTTCCTAGTTAGGACACTCTGGTTTCATCTTTTACTCTTTCGTCAATAATTTTGTCACCCATTTCCACGACTCTCGAATCGATCCATTTGTAAGAATTCCGTTCAGATCTTCGACATACTTATTTAAAATAACCAAAACTTAAGCACGTCAATCGATCCTTGCAGCCGAATATGCAACGAACTAATCCCAGAGACGGAGTACAGTCACGTCTAATAATATGTATATAATTCGGAACGTATGTCAAAGGCATAAGGATCGAAATTGTATACATATTATTAGAGCCGACCGTACACTGGTCCCCTACCTTCCACAGAGTCCTTATTAAACGACACGGTTTTAGTGACTGACGCGTCGAAAGGGTTGGACTCGTTCATTACTTGCGTTGTTAGCCCGCCAGTTGATGATTTATGCTGACTAAAACCCTCATACAAACCTACGTACCTCAAACCATCCTTGCGCTAAAATATGCAGCAAACTATCCCCAGAACCGGAATACACTGGATTCGTCTGGCACCCTCTCGCCAGGAGCTTGGCAGCGAAGCCCCTTTCCACAATACTCTCAGTCCTTCCTTCCACTGGGTCTTCAGTGAACGCCGCGGTATTGGTGACTGGCGTATCGAAGGGGTTGGACCCATTCATGACTAATGTTTCGCTGGAGGAGATCGAAGCCCGCCTATCGTCGACTAATGCGTAGTAAAGAGGAGGGTGCTCGTCGGTTAGAGTCCGCAAGTTTGTGTCTAAGGCAGGCTGCTTCAGGAGGAGGTCGAATATCCTTTGGTTTCTTGCTATAACTGCTTGATGTAGTGGAGTGCTGTAATGAAACAGGAAGTAGTACTCAAATGAAAAATCACAAAATCAATATTTATTGTTTCTAATCCAGTGCGAGGCTTATGTTGTAGATATGTCACAGAATTATTCTCTGATGGGCGTGAAGGCATACTTTTGACAGAATTGTAGGGTTTACAGACAAAGTAAACGGTTATACATAAAATAAGGACTAGGTAAAAATAAATGAGCTCGAGAGTTTTGAATTTTCACTTACAATCCTTTGCGATTTTGTCGATTAATATCAGCGCCTTTCTCTATCATGACTTCAGCTATTTCTGCCATCTGGTCCATAGTTTCCTCATCACAAGAGCTTGCAGTTAAACCGGCTATGAGGTGCAATGCGGTGTCGCCTTCCTCCCTGAAAGTAAATAATAGGTACTTAGAAGAATACCTATAACCAGTATCGTAGAAATGTTACTCATATTCAATTCGATTCAAGTCTAGTTGGAATTCACTTGGTAGTACGATACAGTCAAACCAGGCGCGAATCCAGGACTTCGTTCAAGGGTATGGCAGTATTTTATACTTAAAACAGCACCCAGGCATACCTAAGTCCAGTGTCACGGGGATCCGCTGGATCCGCGTCCGAGTCGAACTAAGAATTTGCGGATACATAAAGTGTGTGAAGATCGCAGGAGTCCGCTGGATGCGGGTGGCGCGCGACCGGTCCATTTGGCAATCTTTGGAGGACGCATATGTTCAGCAGTGAACGTCTTTCGGCTGATATGATGATGATGAGCCTATGGACCGGTGCAGCAAGGTTCGATCACCAGTGGTAGCTATACAGGTGCTGTCATATCACGTTTACCGATCAACTTACTTGGTAGTGAGGTTACAGTCTGCCCCGTTGTCAACCAGGAACTTAGCGGAGAACGAATCCCTCGAGTCTATAGAGCGGTGCAGCAAAGTCCGGCCACGGGCGCCCCTGGCATTAGCGTCGGCGCAGTGCTGAAGGAGGGTGGTACCTATGGAAGTGCTGTTGCAACGCTTTTAGCGTTAAGATCAACTAACTTGCTAGTGAGGTTACAGTCTGCCCCGTTGTCAACCAGGAACTTAGCGGAGAACGAATCCCTCGAGTCTATAGAGCGGTGCAGCAAGGTCCGACCACGGGCGCCCCTGGCATTAGCGTCGGCGCAGTGCTGAAGGAGGGTGGTACCTATGGAAGTGCTGTTGCAACGCTTTTAGCGTTAAGATCAACTTACTTGGTAGTGAGGTTACAGTCTGCCCCGTTGTCAACCAGGAACTTAGCGGAGAACGAATCCCTGGAATCTATAGAACGGTGCAACAAGGTCCGACTACGGGCGCCTCTTGCATTAGCGTTGGCGCAATGTTGAAGGAGGATGGTAACTACGGAAGTGCTGTTGCAACGCTTTTAGCGTTAAGATCAACTTACTTGGTAGTGAGGTTACAGTCTGCCCCATTGTCAACCAGGAACTTAGCGGAGAACGAATCCCTCGAGTCTATAGAGCGGTGCAGCAAGGTCCAACCACGGGCGCCCCTGGCATTAGCGTTGGAGCAATGTTGAAGGAGGATGGTAACTACGGAAGTGCTGTTGCAACGCTTTTAGCGTTAAGATCAACTTACTTGGTAGTGAGGTTACAGTCTGCCCCGTTGTCAACCAGGAACTTAGCGGAGAACGAATCCCTCGAGTCTATAGAGCGGTGCAACAGAGTCCGGCCCCGGGCGCCCCTGGCATTAGCGTCGGCGCAGTGCTGAAGGAGGATGGTAGCTATGGAAGCACTGTTGCAATGCATTTCGCGTTAAGATCAACTTACTTGGTAGTGAGGTTACAGTCTGCCCCGTTGTCAACCAGGAACTTAGCGGAGAACGAATCCCTCGAGTCTATAGAGAGGTGCATCAAGGTCCGACCACGAACGCCCCTTGCATTAGCGTTGGCGCAGTGTTGAAGGAGGATGGTGGTAGCTATGGAAGTGTTGTTGCAACGCTTTTAGCGCTACTTACTTGGTAGTGAGGTTACAGTCTGCCCCGTTGTCAACCAGGAACTTAGCGGAGAACGAATCCCTCGAGTCTATAGAGCGGTGCAGCAAGGTCCGACCACGGGCGCCCCTGGCATTGGCGTCGGCGCAGTGCTGAAGGAGGGTGGTAGCTATGGAGGTGCTGTGGCCGCGAAGAGCAAGCTCTAAGGGGAGTTCTCCGCGTGACGACATCGCGTTCACGATGTCGGTTAACTGCAACAAATATGTATATTTTAACCACCTTATTGATAAACGTCTCGTACCTTAACTTAAAGGCTTAAATTATTATTGAATAAGGGGGTAATAGGCTATATTAAGTAATAAGGGGCTTTATTGAACCCTCAACACAATCAAGAGATTTTCGTGTGTTCGAGCCTCCTCGGCACGTTTTATGCTGGTGGTACCTACCATACCCCTAACCAGTTTACGTGGTTCGAAAAAATAACGAAAAGTTGGTCATAAATCATATCCAGTGTTTTGGACGTTGGTGAATTAAGGGTAAACGTGTCCTACATGTGGTTATCTAAAACTTTGCGTTCTGTATAAGTTTTACACAGCAAGCAGTTTTAACCTTTTAGAACCCTGTTTTTATCAGTTTACATCAATAATGACCACTTATAAGTCACGCAGCATATTATGCTCATTATTTGCCTTAACATTAATGTTAAGGTTACCCGATTGAGTACCAACACCAACGAACCAGTTTTATTTACATAGTTACTTGCAGAATGACGATACACGTATAGCCACCGTCAGATCTGATAAGGCGTTAAAATATCGGAACGTACACTTATTGACACTATTTTACTTTTTGCTCATACATACATAATTGAAGGCGACTTTACTATTATAATATTTCTGAAAAGATATGATACTGTCTTATTAAAAAGTTACATAGGCGTTTAAAATTGCCTTGAATAGAAGTTACGAACAGTTTAAACAAGCCTTGTATTCAAAAAGTATTCAATTTCCAAAACGTATTCGTCATTGAATCATCATCATCATCATCATATCAGCCGAAAGACGTCCATTGCTGAACATAGGCCTCCCCCAAAGATTGCCACAATGACCGGTCCTGCAACACCCGTCATTGAATAATACTGCTAAATCCATCCACGTGTAAAGCAACTCTTACATTACATTATCCTAAAACAATAAAATAGTGGACAGTGGATTATGGACACTTTTTTGTATATCAGATATATCGGAGCGGCCACGAAGCCCAAAAATAGCTGAACATGCACTTCAACGCCATGACAATGGAGGCGTGCTACGATGGCTGTACAGATATATCTGACGGCGAATACATTGGTTTGTATACATTATTTTAAACTTCTATTAACGGAGATTTTACATAGACACATTTGTCAACAAAATTTCAGGACCGTTTAAGTTTTTAAGCTAACATGGTCATTATTAACATTAAAAAACGGGATACTCCGTGAAGATAGCATTTGCAACAGCGGCGTAGTTTAAGTTATCCTAATAATTTCAGGACCGTTTTTGAGTAGGACGCCTTACTAAATACATAAATCTTATCCTCGCACCGAAGTACACAATGTATTCATGCTCCGAAACGCGTACTTAGTTGAAATAAGAGCCGAACCGCGCACGCTCAGGGCATATAAATACGTCGTCGGAAACAGTACAGTTATTATGTCACCATTGCTTTTCGCCGCACGTCCTTTTATGCCGTCACTGCATCAGACGCTTGCAGCGTGTGCCGTGGGAGGATCGGATGCATTTCGAAATGTGCATTTATGGACATCTTTTGCAATGAGCCTGACAAACTGCTCACCGATAATCCCAAAAATATCGAATGAGATACAACTAACGTAAACTTCATCAATTATATTGCGAAACGTTGCCTGGCACGAGGAACATTATAATCTCTACTCATCATCATCATATCAGCCGAAAGTCATTGCTGAACATAGGCCTCCCCCAGAGATTGCCACAATGACCGGTCCTGTGCCACGCGCATCCAGCTGACTCCTGCGGCCTTCACCAGGTCATCAGTCCTACCCACGCTACCACCCACCTACGCCACTCAAAAAGCTTTCCGATTTTTGAGTGGCGCTTTGACATGATTAGGTTAGAGCCGCCTAAGGTTCGAATTGAATGTAACAAGTACATGCTTACTCGTACAGTCGCTATTATAAATTATAATCATGTATAGAAATATCTGTAATTGTTTTTATCGTTTAGTTAGCTCTTGAGCGTGACAGCATAACAGCCACAGCGACGTCAGAGACAGAAGACAAAAACGGGACTATCGTAAGCCTAGTGGTGCTCATAGATAAATATAAGTTTATAATATGTACCTACGTACCGTCACGTTTAGCTACTAGAGTCGTTTCGAATGATATTCGAATGATATTATGACTTGTGAGTATATTCTTACATAGTACGGTCAAATCGTACATTAAACTCGCAAAACATGTAGTAAAGCTGCATTTTTGGTATGTTATTTAGACACCATAGGGCAGTATAAAACCACATTTTGCAAGCAAAAAAAAGTTGTGCTAGCTGCGTTATGCGTGAAAAACTGTGAAATTTACTGTCTATTTTTAGTTTCTGATTTTTATAAAAAAGCCTTACGTTTTTTGACAATATGTATCAGGTAACGTTTAAAGATGAATGAATTTGTAACAAGATGAGATAACATGCATTACCGTAGGTCTTATAGTTTCAGAGATTCGAGACTTCAAATAGTACCCTGTTTTGTAACCTAGATAAAATGTTGAGTTTTGTTAACGT
>JALPQI010002305.1:0-112571 GCA_025490895.1 Thaumatotibia leucotreta
GGTCTCACCGCGAGCTACTAAGCTATGAACTATGGTCTATAAACACGGACAAAAGATACGCACTCCCGTGTAAAAAAAAAAGAGACACGGCCATACCCGGCGGTGATAGCTTTAGCTCATGGCTGGGCGAGTATCGCCGTGTCTCTTACACGGGAGTGCGTATCTTTTGTTTATGTTTATAGCCGATAGTTCATAGCTTAGTAGCTCGCGGTGAGACCCGTGCCTAAAGGCCTATAATTATGTACATTTTTGTATCATGTACGATTGACCCTTAGATACTTCCGCTTATAAAATGAGTTGTAAATACATAGTTGTGCAATGGATGGACCAGGGATACAGGAATGGCAGAATGTATGCAATACAAAGCCGAGCTAGCCTGTTATTACTAGCGGATCGCAGGCAATCGCGATAACTCATCGCCGGGGTTGAGCGGAGTGATGAGCGGAGCGGTTTATGATTATACATTCCGCTGTCACAAAAAACATGACAATTGTAGCGAAATTCCGACATAAGCCGAACCTCATGTCAAGATTTAATGAAAATTGTGACGGGAAAATCTTTGCCACAAATTGTGACGGGTTTCGGAAAATAAAAAGTAGTTTATTAACGATGTAATAACTTTATTAGTAATAATTTTATGTTGGTGGCAAACTAGCACATGAACCGTCCGAAAGTAAGCAGTAGCCGTAGCCTACGGAGGCCTGTGACGTCAGTAATAGTGATGTTTTACAATTGTCACACTTGTAATTATGGTGAAATAGGCCACTGGACTAAGTGTCAGTGTGACAATATTCCCATTTTTAGGTGACAAAAATGCAACAACCTTGTAATGTGAAGGCAGCGAATTAACGAATAAAAAATTAAAATCACGTCTTTAGATACCTACGCTTTATAAACTTAAATAAAGTAGCAGTTCGCGAGACGGCCTTTTACCTAAGTTTTTTTTAAATATGTTTGGCTACTTTAGTTCCTATGAAGTGTTTGACGCCGACTATAGGTATAGTCGCATATCTTTATAGGTAGTATTAGGTATTATCAAACCGCGATTAGAATGGGATTTGAAAGTACCGTTGACACAACAGTGTATAAGTCAATTTAGAACATAATCATAGTTATATTCGTATATTCATACTTTAAGTACAGATACTTGCAGACAATAGATTAATTAATCACTCCCTACATCTGTAAACCACTCTTTTCTTGGTAAATGTTGTGTCATTTGTTGTGTCAACAGTACTTTCGAATCCCTTTCTGATTCCGGTTTGATAATACCGAACTTTTTGTATGACAGCAAAATTAAATTAATATAATTTATAATTTTATACATGAGCACTTGAGTAGCATTTATAACGATTTATCTACGAAATTCGATCGTTACACAAAACGTGATTCGTTGATTTCGTAGAGTGGGGGATAGAATAGCGAATGCTCGTTTCGTCTGAAGGCACATTCACAGAATGTACAGAATTACTGCACTTGTCTCTACATTTCCGGATCCTATATTTTCAGAGTCGAGTCGAATGCTGAAGAACGAATAGGTAACCATACTACAATTAACATAAGAGCTAAAACGAGTACCCCTACTATAATTATCATACGGGCCAAAAACACAAAATCGCCGAGAATATTCCACTCAGGTCACAGCCCAGGATCAAAGATCTGCCGCCGTCATAAAACAGCTCTAAGCTTAAGCTATAACTCTAAGCTATGTCTTCATACTTCGAGGTTACTCATTGACATAGCATTACGTAGGTACTCTATTCGTCGGTACGTACTTACCTAGTATTATAAGATGGGGAGCTTAACCCTTTATACGGCAGAGTGAATATATGTTTCCCATCATACGTAAATTACATAATACGTAAGTACCTATATTTCAACATTATGTCAAAGTGACAAGAGTTTAATTTTGCCCATTTCTGACATCAGTCTCCGTAGCTTAGTTGGTAACTTGGTAGTAATCCTACTGCATACGATGCTGGAGGTTCTGGGTTCCAATCCCGGCGCGGCCATTTATTAGGTTCTATTTATTTATTTCGTAATATTAAATTGTAGTACAAATTAGCCTAGCTTAATCTATATGAATTTATATTACGATCTTCAAAGTTGAAAGCATAGGTAAGGTAACATTGAATAGTGGTAAATGGTAAGAACACAGACCGAGACCACGAACCGTGTAAAGTGCTCGAGACGTCGGGGTGCTATAAAATGATATCCTAAACGCGATATAATTCGTTAAAATAATTTTATTTCATTAATAACCGCAGCGGTAGCTGAAGAAAATATTAAATGAATATTCATTGATATTCAATCCCATAGTCGACTCTTAGGACGCCCACGGGAAGAGTTGGGGTGCTGACAATTGTATTCTTACTGCCGTCACCACGTGGCATAGACGTATGATACCAAAATACTCATCAGCCATGAAGACTGGTAGGGACAGTGGAAATAATTTGAGAAGAGATACTTATTTCCGCTCAAGGCAGACCGCAAACACTTGTCCAGGAATTTTATGTCATTTTATACCAACTAATGACACCGTACGTTGTGTCAGGGGCATTGCAGGACTGAAGATATCAATTAAAGGCACGAACATAAATCGATGTCGCAGCATATGCACAGTGCGTTTATTATATGGCTGGTAATGGGGGTATTAGGGCGGGGCGGGAGGATTTAATAAGCGAGCGGTGCCGGCAAATTGCGAGCGCCCGCGCAGGCCGCGCTGCGCCGCAGGCGCCCTAGGGCTTGCCTGAGTCGTAGATGTCGACATCGATAGTCGATTTTTCGAAACTGTGGAATATTACTTCGATACGAACTATCTATACGTCGCGACAGATGAAGGAATTCACTATATTGATTTAAACTTTCACGATTATCACTCATATTTTAAAGACAAACAAAAAGACAAACTGCGACCACGGGTGTAACGTCATGCCCGAAACGTCAGGATATAATTAAACGTAAGTTTACGCGATTAAGACCCGTTTGTCTTTAAAATATGAAGGAATTCACTGTCTGTGATTCCAGGGTTGCCTAGTGAAACCCGATAAATCGAGATAACTATTCATTGAAATACCAACCTCACGTAAGTTCATATTTAAAAAAATCGGTTTGCGTATAAGTCATCGGGTTTCACTAGGCAACCCTCGATAATACCTATGTGATATCAACTTTACTAATTTTCTTTACTCGTACACTTATTTTTTTTATTTCAACACCAGAAGGTTTTCCTTGAATATTTGAAAGACATACCTAGGTCTAACAATACCACGAAATGGTCAATGTTATTTTTGACAGTGCGGCAATGGGGCCAGCCTTCTGGGCACTCTACCTCCCCAGCAAGACCTGGGGCAATTTTTTTATTTATAATTTCTCTTTACTGTCTCCATACTTTTTTCTTGTGTTTTTAAATAAATAAATAGCATTGTTGACATAATTTCCGTAATCAGAAGTCCAATGTGTGTTTAACCTGCCTACAATGTATCCAAATTATTAATTTACATAAAATCGATAAATAAAACAAAACATCGATACCGCCTTTCCCCGCCCTACCGCGTCGTGAGTAATTTATTTCCCATTCACTGCGCGTCGATTATTATTGTTCCCCGGAAGCATGAAACCGCGCTACATTGTCCCGTAATTGCTACAGGCTGCATTGATGTGTCTTTAAACCCGACTTTATGTTCCTCAAATAGATCAAGCAGCTATACTTAATGTATACTTCCATTATTGCACTTCTGGTAACTATGTTGTGACGTCTGTCTGTCCTATCTCAGTCTTGCAAATCTGCTGTTAGTCCGGGAGCTAAACTTTAACTTGTTCGAGAAAATTACATTAAATCCTACAGTATATTTATTTCTGGAATATGATAAAACATCCTTTTGTGAATATATGAATCTAATTATCCCTGATAAATGTGTGGAGGTTTTTTCATAAAATTAATATTAAGATTTAATTGTTCAATAAAAAGAAACAATAAATCCTACAGAAGGGATTTATTATCCGAGGGGCCTAACTGAATATTTAAGACAATATTTTAAAAAGTCACCACTGAATAATCGTAGATATAGTCAGAAAAAATAAAATTATTTTTAAAATTCATAACAATCAAACAGAAATTAAACAAATGGTGATTTTTTACTATAATGACCCGACAATTATTATACTCATCCAAAGAAAAAATTACGTCAGTGACTCAATGCTAACTATTTTTTTTACAGTTTTAACTGATTTACGTGCAGGCGCATTAATTCTACATTTTATTTTTTTAATGTACCTCTTGTCAATAATTAGTTTTGGCACAATACCAAAAAAATCCCCTATGTATACTCTAAGCATTTCCTACAATTTTCGAAATGGTTATTGTTAAAATAAATCGGAGCGGCGCGGCGCTGACGTCATAAATGCGCGGCCGGCCGCAGGGCAGCGGATAAACGTAGGCGGGGTACTATGTAGACAGGACGGTGCGTCAAATTACAGAAGGAATTTCGTAGGAAGGAAGTAGAAACGTCTTAAATAAAAATTAGTAGTAAAATAAATAGGTATTAAGCAGTTTTTGAACTGACGATTAAAAATGTAGGCACCTATACAACTTGTAACCTATTAGGGGCCTGTATTTAATTCCCGACGCAAAATGAGGTGTTAAAATTATTCAAAAATGTATACAGGGTGTGGCCTGTAATAAGAGCAATAAATGAAAACATAGACCCTTTAACTAATCAGTAATTAACTCCAAATGGTTTTAATTAATTAAAAACAAATATAAATTTTGTATATTTTTCTAACAAAGTTAATCGACCCAGCAATGTAGGTACTGCAGACATTATGTGTCCAGTCGAACATTTGACATTGACATTTAGGTACTATCGGTTTCGCGTATTATTGAATCTAAATGAATCAGTATTGCTTATTAAACATACCTATCTACATATTGATTACTTTGTCACTTTTTCAACATTACGTAACAGATCACAATCTCAATTATCAGGTGTGAACTGACGAAATAACTAAATTAGTAAAACGCCATAAAGTGACTTCAAAACAATTTATTAAGTAAACGGTTACAACAAAAATAGTGTACTAATCACATATCTCACCGGGGGAACTCTTAACCACTCAACTTGCACTTAAATTAATTGAATTTGTAGACATAGGCACGACTACGATGATGTCGACGATACGATCTGCTTCTTTATTTGACTCCACTCTGACACGACATAACACGTACAGGATCTTGTCGAAACTAAGTAAGAATATCACTGTTAATCTGGTTGGAAGTGAAAACCCACAGGTCACAGTCAGAACTGCATTTGGTATACGTTGCTTTGAGATGACAACAATAGTGCTTGGTTCTATTATCAACTCAGATAATATTCGTTGACAAGTCGTTTACACAATGATTGGCTTACTTTTCTTAATTCGCAATTTTATAATTTATTTTATTGTTTTTGGTAATGTTTTGATATAACAACTTGACGTAAATTGTCATTATGTTGTAATAGTAGAGAAAGTGACTTCACATAAAAAAGTTCGCATTTACAACTGCATGGTCTATGGCTTCGAATGCAAAGATACCACTACTAAATTGTACACTAAAGAGTAAAACAAAAACGGTCTTCGTGACATGACTCCTGTCAGAATTGTGTCCCTTTCTATTGAAATGACCATGGCCAAACAAAACACGGGACAAATGGCTTATAAAACGATTGTGTAAGTATCTGGGGGCTTAGCATATCTTGTGTGTGTGACTGAAACACTCGGCTTTCTCGTGGCTACCCGTCCCTATTGGACTATATTGATTAAAAAGAGACGAAAAAAGGAAAGGACAGGCCGAGTGATGTTGTCATTGTCAAACAGAAGGTACAGTCGCGAACCGGGATTGTTGAGTCACTTGTTACAGTTCGTAAATTAGTCGGTACACAGTACTGATCGGGATCGATTCGTTATTAACGACTTTTGCCGAAATCTGTTCACCAATGACGTAGACGTTACTATGGTTAAATAATAACAAAACTCAGTTAGCCAATGGCCGAGTCCGCGAATTCCACGGATGCTGATGTTGCTGTGGTTACATTACAACAAAGCTTGATTCGTTATCAACGACTTTTGCCGAACTATGTTCAACAACGATGCGGACGTTGCTATGGTTACATTATAACAAAACTCGGGTGGCCAATGACCGATCCCGCGAGTTACACGGATGCTGACGTCGCTATGGCTACTTCATAACAAAGCTTGATTAACCAATGACCGATCACGGTTTTATCGGAAACTGATGTTTTTATGGTTACCTTATAACTGTCCTGTCTTAGGTAAAGCAAAGGGACTGCTATAAATATGCCATGTGCGGCTTAGCAAATCTTGTGTTAGACAGCAACTGGCAGATACCCACCTCTTTTCGATTGTAATGATTAAAAAGTTTTCTACCATTTCTTCTAGTCTAAAAGATTGTTTTAGGTATCCGACAAGACGTTAGACAAGGACACCCTAGCAGCAGTAAACTTCTCTCCAGGACCGTTCTTAGCTTATAAAGAAATATCTACTCTAGGACCTAGTGCTGAAATAAGTCTCGTTTTTGCTAAATTATGTTTTTTGGTGCACAATCTAGTAGGTATAACATATTTGTTGGAATTCAAATAAAAATCAAAACCTCTACAGTGGGTCTATATCGGGTGGCATAATGTTTTTATTTCGAAAAATTTGTCGCATAACAACTTTACGCCGAAAAATGTATGGCATAAACATTGTTGCGCATGTTTTTGTTATGACGAAATTGTTAATCCTAACTTGGTTGTTCCTAAATATTGTTTGTCCTAATGATCTTTGTGTCTAATGTATATGTATCGAAAAATTATTGTTCATAATGGTGATGTTCCTACTATTTAATGTACTAAAAGTGATTACCTACCTTTAACTAATTTTAAAAAAAAATTTGATTCCTTATACTTAATTATTACTGAATAATTAGCCCTGTTGTCCAAAGAATTTAAGTGAGCAATTTCGACCTGGGAACCGGTCGACGAAGCCCCGCTGCGTGGGGCTTCTATTTCCGCTCTAAGGGATAAAAGGTACCTAACGGTTCAGATTATTTATTTTTTAATGCGGGGGGCTTCGCCCTCCGAGCCCCTCTGGTGGGGGCTTCGCCCCCCGTCCCCCATTTTTTTGGTTTTGTAAGTATGAGGATGTGTAAACAATTGATTAAAAATACTTAAGTATTTAAAGACTACACCATTCACTCCGCCCTAGCTTCGAAATCTAACCAATCCACGTCGGTTTTACCCTAGTTTATTACCAAACACCGGTTTCGCGGGGGCAAAAATGTACCAGTGCTAGTGATTCATTAAATATCGACTTAGTTTATCGATATCCATAAAAATATTTTTAAACCATCATTATCATAACTAAACTAATGGCTAAGTTGGAATACGTTTAACTATGTCCAAACCTCTTTCAATCATACTTATCGCAACTATAAACAACCGATATCTGACATTGACTGTGTCGAGTCACTTTTGACAACCATTGAATCGTTAAATAATTCATCTAGTACCTACAACAATATTATTTCGCATTCCGATCAATTAAATCTACCTTTTTGTTTCTTAAGGCGGCTAAAAATGCCACGCAAGAAAAAAGTATCCGGAAAAGAAATAGAACTGAGTCATAAAACAGAAATTCATCAAAACTATAAATTGTTTGAATTTACTCCAATTACTACAGTTGATCTATAAAGGTCGTTTAGTTGGCTAAAATGGATATAGTCACCCAGGCGACGAAGATTAAAGTCTGAAATGTAGAAAAAATGTTGATTGTATATTATGAAAATTATATTAAATATTAAAGATAGTTAATTCCTCAAAAAGTTTATTTTTGTGTATGTAGTGTCCTTCTTCATTCAAATTCTTGAAATTACACAACGGTTGTACGACATTTTTATCGATATCAAATAATAAAATTTGTATAATGTGTCCTCGCACTATTAAACGTCAGTACAGATTTGCCCCCGCGAAACCGGTGTTTGTTTATTACTTGAATATTTTTTTAACCATTCACCCTGTTGTTCAAATGTTTTGCATGTTGTTATTAAAATGCCTTTTTGAATGAAATTTCGGACATGATAAAAGTAGGCGCAGTGAAAATTGACAGTTCGAGTAGTAGGGAAAACAATATTTATTACAATGAACATTAGGATTATTATGCTTTAGGTTGACACCTTTAAATATTTAGGAAGCATAATAACCTATGACTCCAGATGTACTGCAGACATAATTGCTCGCATAGCCATGGCCAAGAAGGCGTTTAATGCCAAAAAGCAAATATTTCGAGCAAAAATGGCAAAATGCATAAGAAAACGGTTTATAAAGACTTACATCTGGAGCATAGCTTTGTACGGAAGCGAGACGTGGACATTAACTCAAAGAGACAGGGAGAGGTTGTGTGCGTTTGAAATGTGGTGTTGGAGGAGGATGGAGGGTATAAGTTGGACTGAGAAAAGAACGAATGAGGAAGTATTGGATAAGATAGGGGAGAAGAGATCTCTAATCAAGACGATTGAAAATAGACGAGGAATTATGTTGGGGCACCTGTTACGACATGACAATTATATTAAAACTGTAATTGAAGGAAAAGTGGAAGGGAAAAGGGGCCGAGGGAGACCAAGGCGAGCATTTTTGGACCAAGTGAAGGAGAAAATAAATGTAGTGTCGTATCAGGAGCTCAAAACATTGGCAGGACAACGAACGGAATGGCGTTTACTCCACCGACAAGAGCCAGGCTCTTAAGTAGAAGAAGAAGAGATGCTTTAGGTCATTTGACGTTCGAGTAATGAATATTAGAATAAATATGGTGTAGGTATTTTAAACGTTAAAAAAAAAAATTACTTCTAAACCGAAATACAGTTATATCTTTCAAAAAAAACTTGTAAAGTACTGCAAATCACCAGGACAATATGAAGATTCTAAGCATTAAAGTGAATTACTAGTGAAAAAAGTGCTAAAAAGACTTGAACAATTTTAACGGAACTGTGACTTTTTCTTAGTGCATATAGGCCACAAAATCGAATATTTTACATTTTGAGGACAAATTATCACGCTGTGTGTGGGCTGGACTATTAAATAAGTGTAATAAAGAGAAAATTATAAGTTAATTATTTTTGTGGGTTAACCGCAAATAAAAAGATTGTATATTTTGAAGTCAGTTGCACATTATCGAAACTCCTAGCGACATCTAACGGCGAGTAGCGACATCTACTATCAAGAACACCTAGCTACTAAAGAATTACACTATATCCTTCTTAGAATCGAATCGACAACACACTTACCTACTCACCGCTAGAGGGTGTAAATATCGAAGTCGATAAATTCTCAGATATTCTTAAGTAAAACACAGGAGAATATAAATTATCAAAATGGAAGACATAAAAAATATGTTGAAAGTAATTCAACAGGATATGAGGCAGCAAAAAGTCGATATGAAAAAAATGCAGGAGGATATTACGAAAACAATTAACGAAAACATAAACGAAAAGTTTCTAAAGCTGGAAACCAAAAATATATATCTGGAAGAAAAACTAGAGAAGCAAAATTCTAAAATAAATTCCTTGGAGAGACTTTTATGTCAAAGAAGTTTAGTTTTGTTTGGAGTCCAAGAACAAGAGAGGAGTTATTGGGACTTAGAGAAAAAAGTTCTCGACATAGTTAACAACTCTTTAAACATAAAATGCGACAGCAACAGCATGGAATACGTCAGAAGGCTGGGAAAAAAGGGCGAAAAAGTTAGACCAATACTTATATCGGTAACCACATTAGGGCTAAAAATAAAAATTCTAAAAAATAAAAAGAAGCTCGATCAAACACCACTCAATATTAAAGAGTATTTTCCGCCAGAGATTCTAAACAAGCGCAAGGAGCTCCAAGAAGAAGTGAACAAGGAAAGGGAACAAGGTCGCTTGGCGATAATTAAATATGATAAAATCGTAATCTTAAACCATCAAAAACAGCCAACTGGTAAAAAGAGAGTTCTGTCAGAGTCACCAGAAGCTGCAAAACATGACTCTATCAAAGGAAAAGAAAAGCCCACAAAAATTAACAAAACTAACTTCATGGAAAACTACGTTGTCAGGCAACCAATTTTGCAATTAGCACCAGAAAACATAACTACACCAGCTGAAAACACAATTACTACAGCAACACAACAATAGCAATTACTAGCGGCCCCTCCCCCTCTCCCGTCACGGCCAGTCACCGTGGGAGAGAACGACTACAACCCTCCGACCCATCAAAAGCTATACATCTGCACATATAACGTGAAATCATTACTATCTCCACAACGAATGTTACTATTGAAATACTCACTATCGAATGTTAAATACGACATAATTGGGCTGTCAGAAATCAGAAGAAAAGGCAACAAAATTATCGAAGATGACAATCACGTTTTCTGTTACACTGGAAAGACACAAGGACAGTATGGGGTGGGATTTTTAATTAAAAAAAAGTACAAAAATAACATAGAGAGCTATGAAGGTATTTCAGATAGAGTTTGCGTTCTAATCATGAAATTCGACGCAGAAACAATCTCAATCATACAAGTCTATGCCCCAACTTCCGATGCACCGGAAGAGGAAGTCGATATTTTCTATAATCAAATTGAAGAGGCCCAAAAAGTGGCAAGAGGTAAAATTATTATAATGGGAGACTTCAATTCAAAATTAGGACAAAGAAAACCCCCTGAGAGAACAATTATGGGACCATATTGCTATGGCAACAGAAACCAAAGGGGTTTACGTTTGCTAGATTTCGCCCTTCAAAACAAATTTACAGTTATAAATACACTGTTCAAGAAAAAACAGAAACAACAATGGACATGGTCAAGCCCAGACGGGAAATATAGAAATCAAATTGACTACGTTCTTAGCGATAGCCCGGCAAACTTTTCAAATTTGGAAACCATCAATAACTACACATTTGCCAGCGATCATAAATTGATACGAAGTACATTAAATTTAGGAAGTGTAAAGAAAAGTAGAGCAAAGTTTGACAACCGGCGAGCTTTGTTACAAGGTGAAGAAGCAATAAATATTTTCATGAACACGTTAAAAAAGGAATTGCAAAAAAGCAGCTGCTGTGAATCAGACGACGTTGAATCGTACTACTGTAAAATAGAGGCGAGTATAAGTCAAAGTATAAAAAATACAAAGTCTTCACATGAAAAAAAGAAAATAATATCAACAGAAACAAAATTATTATTAAAAAGACGATCAGAATTACTACATAAACACCCAAAAACCAGAGAAGAGAAACAGGAACTTTCCAATTTATACAAATTTACAAGCAAGAGATTAAAAAGTGACTATGAAAATTATAGAATGAGAGTAATAGAGGCAAACTTATTAAGCTCTGGAAGTCAAAAGAGAGCATTCAAACGGCTTGACGCTAGTAAACCGTGGATTTCAAATCTAAAAACTAAAAAATTGGATATCAGGAAGCAAACAAGGACAGATATAGTACAAATGGCGTCAGACTACTACAAAGAACTCTACAACTTCCAAGATTGCAACAGATATGAAACGGATTCAAAACACAGTAAGATAGAGTCATCGTCAGTCCAATATTTCGTAGAGTCAGAAATAATAAAACAGATAGACAGACTAAAACCCGAAAAAAGTCCCGGACACGACAACATACCTAACGAAGCTCTCAAGCTAGGAAAACCTTTATTAGCTGGTCCTTTAACTGTCCTTTTTAATAAAATTATCATTGAGAAAAAAGTACCGCTAAAATGGACAGAGTCTAGAATTATATTGCTCTACAAGAAGGGAGACCCGGCCGATATGAACAACTACCGTCCCATAAGCCTACTGCCTACTATGTATAAATTATTTGCAGCATGTTTAAATAAGAGAATAGAGCCAGAAGTAGAGTCGCACCAACCCGTAGAACAGGCAGGTTTCCGGAAAGGTTTTTGTACAATTGATCATATACATACTCTAGAACAAGTCATTGAAAAACATCAGGAATATCGTCAACCACTCTACATAGCTTTTATTGATTATGCAAAAGCTTTCGACTCTATATCCCACGAAAGTTTATGGAACGCGCTAGAGGCACAAAATGTTCCCGTATGCTATATTAATATTCTGAAAGATATATACAGCAAAAGTGTAAGTCGAGTGAAACTGGACAGAATAGGGCCAGTCTTCAAAATATGTAGAGGAGTAAAACAAGGAGACCCGCTATCACCTACAATTTTCATATCAGTGTTAGAGAATATAATGAAAGACCTAGGATGGAAACATAAAGGTATAAATTTGAACGGCAAAAACTTAAGTAATCTGCGATTCGCTGATGACATAGTTCTTTTTGCGAGATCGCCACATCAGTTGCAGGACATGATATCTGAACTATGCTCAGTAAGTAATAGCATAGGATTACAATTAAATCCATCAAAAACAAAAATAATGACTAATAGTGTTAAAAAGCCAATACACATTAACAATGCTCAAAATCTGGAATATGTAGAGAATTACGTTTATTTGGGAAAAAATATTTCATTTAGTGCTACCAGAAACAACGAAGAAATCGATAGGAGAATTGCAATGACATGGAACAAGTTTTGGAGTCTAAGAGAAATATTAAAATCGAAACTACCCTTGAAACTAAAAAAAAAAGTGATGGACGGCTGCCTACTCCCTTGCATGTCATACGGATGTCAAACATGGACATACAACTATTACACAAAGGACAGAATACAAAAAACCCAGCGTGCAATGGAGAGAAGCATTCTACGGTTAAAAGACAGACAACGATCTAAGGAGATCAGAAAGAAAACCAATGTCATCGATGCTCTAAAACATATGCAATGCCTGAAGTGGAAGTGGGCGGGCCACATAGCAAGAATGCAAGACGATAGATGGGCACTCTTAGCCACTACATGGCCAGGCCCAAGTGGCAAGAGGGGTAGAGGACGCCCTAGAGAACGTTGGATAAATGAAATAAAATTAATTGCAGGAGATGACTGGAAAGAAAAGGCCAAGTCAAGGTCAACATGGAAGCGGTTGGAGGAGGCCTTTACCCACCAGGGGCCTTAACTACGTAAACTATTATTATTGTTATTATATATTACTTTGTATGTTAAGGAAAATAAAAGGCTTAATTATTATTATTATTATTTTAAACGTGTATGCGCAAAATTAAGTAGGCTAAACAAGTAGTATGCCATGTAACATTATGCCAAACATTCTCAGCCAAAAAATTTTAGGACAATCGACGTTATGCGACACGACAGGCACCCCTCTACAGTACAAAACAGTCGTTGGTGGGTCTAGCACATCTTGTGTTTGATAGTCACTCACGGCCTTCTCGCGGCTTTTTTAATCAATACAATCAAAACGAGACGAGTAGCCGCGAAAAATTCGCGAGCGGCAATCAAACCCAAGATGTGCTAGGTTCGCTGTCTTTTTCGAGGTGTCATTGTAAACTTCCGATGATAAAGTAAAAACCTCTTTGTTGCTAGGGCATCTTTTTGGAGAATTTTAAAACAAACTTGTCAAAATAAACGTGTTCCCACGCGATTAGTTATTCTTTATACCTGGGCTTAAGAACTAGTTTCGATTGAGTAGATTATGAAACTTGGCCTCGGTACCAAGAAACCACCTTGTACCAAGACATCTAACGATCGTTAACGACAATTTAACGATGGTTAAATACATTGATTATGTATTGCAACTTTGAAGTGCTATATCTCAGAGTTGGTTAACTTTGAAGCATTATGATAAGGTCTAGGTAATTGCGTATAGTCCAAAGATTCATCGCTTAAATTTAAAGCTCCTATTATTGGCCACACCCTGTATATATAACTATACCTCTCTCTTTCACGCACAGCGCACGGCATCGCCGCACACGTATCGTAGGCACATGCGCGGGAAGGCGGGATTTAAAAAATATTCGTTTTAAGATTATAGCTGTTAATGTCGATTGCTCGTAAAACACTTAATATATTTCAAATATTTTATTTTTATTTTGCGTGTTAATAAACATATTATCTAAGAAATAGATCATCGTGGCTGTACGTTTTCATTGAAACGTCTTATAAGCAAAATAAAATAATAACAGTGAAAAAAAAATAGATGCAACTGTGTCACCGCGGAGAAAAGTTACTAAGACGTTTATATCTTTATTTTGGTCCAATGACCAAATTTTCGAATTGCGCAAGATTTTGTAAGTTATATTTTTTATCAAATAAGGAAAAAAAAATTAAGGTATAGTTTTTTTTGTATAAGCTTTACGAAAAAACTGGGGATTTTTTTTTCCTTAATTATAAATCATCTGAAACAATAGAATGAATGCTAGAAAGAAGAGAGGGTTCTCGAGGGTAGAAATTATTGAACGTGCTGTTCCAATGATTGACCTTCAAGTCCTCGACTGGATGAGAAGCTCTCGCGCGGCACTGGGGATTATTGCATGGTGTGAATCTGTATACCCTAAATATTCATTAGAAAAAGCTTCCGAAACTGTAGGATTTAATGTGACCAAAAACTTTTCTTCCCCCGACTATGTGTGCCTGGGTGCTTTCAATCTTTATCGCAGTAATAAAAATTTACTAAGGCCGTGGGTTTTCTGGCCGGCGACCGGCGACCGACGCGTGTCTTGTTCGGGAATGTTTGAGGGTGGTTTCTCTGAAACGTCGCCGGCAGCGGGTAACCGACGACGTGTCAGAGAAACCACCCTCAAACATTCGCGAACAAAACATTCGAACGCCGTCGGCGGCGGACACACGTCGGTCGCCGGCCAGAAAACCCACGGCCTATCTTATTGTGCCATGTTGTAACATCTGTCTGTCCTATCCCAGTCTTGCAAATCTTGTGTCCCTGGGTGCCTTCAATCTTTATCGCAGTAATAAAAATTGGCTAAGTGCGAGTCGAATTCGCGCGCCAAGAGTTCCGTCCGTACTTGCACAATGATTTATGACGTTTTAAAAAACTAGTTACTAGATCTCGTTCAAACAAATTTTAGGTTTAAAGTTATTTTTAACAAAAACATCTTTTTGTAAGTACAAAAAGTGTAGAATGTGTAGGGTAGGTATATAAATTGCATATACTCGTAAAAAAAACTTGTTTAAGACAAAATATTACCGATTCAATTTGTACATTAAAAAAAATATAGTTCATTAAGTAGTATAAGTTCATCTTCATAGTAAGTAGATATAGTATGATTACTACTCCGTAGCGCAAGTAAGATCTATATTTACTACAAATTGGCCTACCGCGAACTCCGAAGTTCGCAAATTTCGGGGATTTGTCTCTGTCACACTAACGAAGGCGCCATTAGAGTGAGAAAGACAAATCCCCGAAATTTGCGAACTTCAGAGTTCGCGTTGTGGTCGTAAAATATATCTACATATATATAGATACATTTAGATATGTATGTACATGTGATATACCAACATGTACATACGATGTAGGTATGTCAACTGAAAAACTTCCGCAGTTATCTACCCACGGATCACAGGTACTAAAACGTGTCACTCCTTATCCATTTTCCGTTTGCTTCAGCTAGGCCGGGTGGTCTGAAGTGGTTTTTCATTAGTCCAATCGACTATTAGGCCTTGTTAAAGTAATTTAGAAAAAACCTTCATTGCCTAGTTAATCTATTCCTTGACTAGATGACTCTTTAATTGTCCGGCTGATCATTTATAATTGAAAGTTTATCTACCCCATCACCCTGCAAAAGAAAGTACATTATCATAACAAATCGATTTCACAAGTGTCTTGCCGCGTTAGATACAAAACATAATTATAATGAAAGAAGAACTTGAGCTATAATAGCCGATTAATTAGTAATCGATGGTTGTCTGGGAATAATAACGTATAATTAGTAGATAAAGATCAAAGCTAGGTGTGGTCTGTCGAAGCTTAATTCGACCATTTGTATTGCAATTATCATTTTAAAATGATGTCAACGATGTTCAGATGACAATCCGACGGAAACTTTAAAGAAACACTTTTTTTATTGTATAGAAGAGAAAAGCCTGCCTCAACGGTGGTATGGTGTTCTAATGTAAATCTTTCTTTGTAAATTAAGTCCATTCATCCTTAGTTGTCTTATCTAGGAAACAACTTTCTACGCTAATAGTACACGTTTTCTGTTGTAAACTGCTGTTTCCTTGATTAAAAATTAAGCAATTTACTAATCACTACGGACGGACTGCACAAATACGGACTCAGGTATTTTGATATAAGCAAATATGGCAGTTTACAACAGAAAACGTGTACTTTTAGGTTAGAAAGTTGTTTACTAGATAAGACCGCTAAGGATGAATGGACTAAAGCCATAATCAGATACCTATCATACTTTAAATTATTATCTAGACAGGTATTTACTGTACATGCTTCGTAGTGAGTAGATCTTCTTACAAGCAATTGACGATAGTTATTGTCTAACCACAAACCATAATTGGGTCATAATAACCTTATGGTTCATACGTATCGTGTCACGTCCTCGCCCCAAATCCCACAAAGCCTTTTCGCACGAAGTGGTCGAGCACTCATAAAATTTTATGATGCGAATAACATCCAATCCCTGGAATGATAGGAAAGCCATGGATAAAATGGTAGTAAATTAATCTGTTGGCACCAATATCCAAATTAATGAAACGTTGATGTGGCACGATATACAATAAAACCAAGGGGCTAAAAGTTTTTTGACAAGTACCTATCTGTGTCGTTGATCCTGCAATGTATCACGTTAATGAATTTCTGTTTAACCTATTAACTTAACCTGCGGCCTGTTTAAAAATACTTGTTAATTGGTCCATCAAAGTGTTGATTTAAATAAAATACAAATTAAACTAAAATTTAAAAAAAAGATAAAACTTATACTAAAATTAAAATATACCTAAACAATCTACCTATAAAAAGAAAATTCATCCCAAAAGATCCGCCTGCGGCATGGTGCCCATGTGTTGATTGGCTATACTCGTATTATGTTTGAATTTGTCAATGATCTTGCGCGGAAAAGGCGGTATCGTACCCACAGCAGCACAATTCCCCATCGTTATTGGGGGTGTTTTTCACCCCCTCAGGTTAGATATCCATGGTTACCTTTCCTATAGAAACGAATACACAACTTTTTGGTTAGTTGCACACAGAGGTCTTAAAGAGTTTAGAATTCGTCTTTGTTCCATTACTGATATAACCATGTTATTTTATTAGCTACAAATATTTTCACAGGAAGTGAGTTTAGGCTCGGTGCCTTTTATTTATTTATTTATTTTATTTTTTTTATTTTTATTTCCAATAAGTTTCACAGCATAACAGTAAAAACCAAATCACTGTGAACTAAAAAAATACAAAACAAATAGGTACTTAAAAACTAATTTGAATGAGCACACAAATTATAAGTTCCCTAGTTCGCAATCACAGATCACCTCACTAGACGGAGCATACAGGGTGTTTGTTATGTCGTTAGCCAAATTTGGATATGTCATTCGCGATCACCAGTACACAACATTATTGAAAAAAAAGTGACATTTTTTTTAGGTTTTTTTTTTCGTTTTTTATCCGGCAAAAACATAATTTGTGGTCACTAGGCAAGTTTGTTTCAATCCATGCGATTCGATGGCAGACAAAAGGGTAGCAGGTTTGAGTAGTCAAGTCTTAGCCACTCAGGAGTTCATCACAAGCACCGATCAGCCGACGTCACTCACCCCACCATCGGCACTAAACAATGAATAAAATGTCCTAACTACATGCACACACGATTGTTATTTGATTAAAACTGCCCAAGCGCATACCTACCTGTACCTGCTCGTTGTCATCAACAATTCAATTTGCTTAGAGAGTGCATTAGAATCGATATCTGAGGTAAACCAGTACGCGTTTGTATGACGGAACATTTAAGTTACTCCGTTCTTGAGGTCAAATTATGCTGGCTCGGCTGATCGCAAGATGCCATGTGCCATTTGTACAGCACTCTGTAAACAAAGAAGGAGTGCGCTTGCGTGAACACGCTCGAGTCAAACTACCCTCAGATTGGCGCGCAACTCAAAATATCCTCATTATTAGTACTGTATGCGATAGACTGATAATGCTGTCTCGTGGGTTTTACCTGCAAGTTAAGCTCCACCTCCATTCCCCACCACGCGTAGGAAACTTGTTACGTATTGAATTAGTTACCTTATGCGGGTTAATTAAAGTTGTAAACTCAAACACCCTTTCCAATCTGATTTGGCAGTTATAAGCGCATACTAGGTGGGGCAGTACGCAAAGTAAGCAAGTGATCATAGTGACCAAACATTTGTTAGATAATGGGATTTTAAAAAAAATCTATAACAAAAAGGATAATGAAAAATGGATTATTTTTGTTTTACCAAATATTTTTTTACGCCTTTACCCAACACATATTGTAATATGGCTAATGATATAAAAAATACCCTGTATAAAACCAACTCGACATTTTCGTTGTTCGTGTGATTTAAAATGACGGTCGTATAAAGCCGCGTTTCCACTTAGTGTTCTGAGAGAGCATTCACCTGTTCGTGGGCTGACGAACGAACAATTTGCTATGTGAAGTTCTGTTTTCATCTGCCCAAGGACGAACGAATGCTCGCTCAGAACACTAAGTGAAAACGCGGCTTAAGAAGTTAAGATGTAGAATTTATTAGTATTGCTCGAAATATGCTATTTAATATGGAAAACTGCACATCAACTGTTGATGTCAGCATCCAGCCACGTGTGGTCTCATCTTTTTAGTTCCATCTTTAACCAATATCAAAAGAACTACCTAACCATATCTTGACCACATCATGCTCTTTGTACCTAAACCCTTTTGAGGCATTTTATATCTGTGGCGTATTTTTTTATACAGGATGATGACGGGGTCGTGATCCCAACTGGAAAACATATTAAGATGGTCTTTCTAAACAAGGAACGAGTATGAAAATCAAGAAAAAAAAATGTCATACCGACCGGTGTGGAAGTGTTCAAATGTTCATAAGACTGCAAAGCCTTGTTTCATAATTATGTAAACACATTTGCAAGGAATTATTATGGAGAAAGGTATACATATTAATGAACTCGAACTTAACTAGTCGTAAAAACAGTACGTTTGTTCATATACGTCCCATGGGACATGGGAATATTGTCCAGAAAGACCAACTTAAGACGTTTTTCACAGTTGAGATCACAACCCCATAATCATATATGAAGGGTCCACGGAAAGAACAAGTCTAGTCAATTCAAATTACAGAAGGAAAAACCACCTTACTTTTAACAGAATAAGGTGTGAATTTGCGCTGTTTTTTTAAGGCACTGGACATGTTTTTGGTTTTGGACCCTTCATACGTAGTAAAAATCTCATGCGCTGTCTAGCAATAGTAGGTCTCTGTTAACCCTTTGAAATTAGGACACATTCTTGGAGCCGGTGACGCAATCGTTTCCTCGTACTGTGATGGGATGACGGGTTAACATGGGAGGTCTATTCGACGCAGGGTCATTTTCCTTAATGCTGGACAACTACTTTCCTACTAGATATGGAAATAGGCTCTTGACTTAGAGATGTATGACTATCGTTTGAGTAGTTTCATGATTGGGAGTAGCTATAGTACTATTGGGAGTGCTTTAGTTACAGGGTTCTACAGATGATTTTGTATGAGTTAGGTTACAAATCTTTCCTGTGGACATATAAAAGTTAAGGTCTCTAGAACCTTAATTTTTTGTCGGACGAATACAAGCCGATAGGTGGCTTCTGGTTCTTCACAATTATATGTTAAAAACCTAATTTGTATGTCCCAGAACCGTTAAGTTTCGCAATGTACACAGGAAAGACGTCCGTTTTCGCGAACGCTGTATATATGACACAAGTGACCCAACTATACAAAGATCTAAAGGAAGGAGAGATAAATAAAAGAAAAGAGCCTTCTATAGCTATTACATTATTATTAAATTTTACCTAAGTAATATAAATAATAATAATATATCGAGAGTGTATCTTATCCGCAAGGTAGGTGTTTTTTTTTATGGACGATTCGTTTACATTTTTGTATTGTATTTAATTATTATAATCATTTTATTTAATACTTAACCTAAGCGAATTAAAGCCCTCGTATGGCCGGACCGTGTATCTGCGTATGAGAAAACCATTACAAAAAAAAATGCAGCACACGTGTTGTACAGTAAAGGAATAAATGTGTTAGTTTTAAGTAAAACGTCCCACTTTGTCGCTTACCCATAAACATGAGTTTTCGTTGTATTTTCGTATGAAATAAACTGACAAAGCGGCTTTATGACAAACGACAAAGTGGGACGTTTAACTAAACTCACTCACAAATACTTATATTCTCAGTTTAACCTATTGATGTCACTGACCGTAGCTATTTAATTTAGTTGACAATATATTACTAATAATGTTTTGCGAATAAATAAAAGGTTACACAACGTGGGGTCCCATATTGCCTTATTTCGCAAGCAAATGGAGTCTCCTGCTGCGCTGTTGAGTTAAAAATGGATGTAATGTGAATGACAAATATTATTTGCTGTCTACAAGAAAATCTTCTTCTGGGGGAGGCCTATGTCCAGCAGTGGATTGGCTGATGATGAAGAAAATAAAAATATAATTAAAAAAACTGCTTAGACAATTATGTGACTTTAAAAATTATATATAACGAGACGTGCAACTTTTCCGCAAGGTGGATGCAATTTTTTTTTATGGTGCCAAGTAACTTTTCCATATTTGTACATTACATTAGTTCATATTTGTGCATCTTGTCAATTTGTCTATCTAATTTTTGTATAAGTATCCACCCAGTTTCTCAAAGGTTAGCTGGAAGAGATCCCTTATAGGGATAAGTTCGCCTTTGTACCTATATTTCTGTACAATTGTGTTATAACATGTTTGGTGTACAATAAAGTGATTTACTACTATACTAGACTACTACTTTTTGTTGTTTTACATTTATAAGTTACAACGTGGTTTCTGAAACGAATAGTATTTTTGTACATTTTACTTCGTTTCCCACATTTTTTTAAGGTAAATGCATCTTTTTTGGCTTGTGAAAAAAAATAGGCTCGATCAAATTCGATGTCAAAATATAATCATTGGAACATTCTAAAAAGCTACGAGTACGCCTATATTTGTGGTTAGCGCATGAGAAACTATGAGAACCTATTTGAGAACCTCTGGATAAGCCTAGAACGCAGAAATATTCGTCATCCAGTAAGCTTTAATTACATATTTAAAATCCAAAATTTCAAGTCTGTAAGTCATTTAGTTCCGAAGCTAAGCGAAAGTTTGGAACCTTGGCAAGACTTTGTTTAGATTTCATTAATTTTTAGAGTTAAACAAGCAGATCCATCTAGTCTTGGCTAGTTTCTTCACAAAATTTAAAAAAAAAATTAACATTCTTGATGTTAATCTTTAAAGGTGCATTCAGACCAAACGAACATTCGCTATTCGAACCCCCCACTCTACGAAATGCGGTCGTTACACAAAACGTGATTGGTTGATTTCGTAGAGCAGGGGATAGAACAGCGAATGCTCTTTTGGTCTGAATGCACCTTAAGATAAGGATTCATTGACGAACCTGTAGCATTCACTGTTGTTGGTCACTGTGATATGCATATCAGAATCATCTACTAAATTTAAAACTACACGATTATACTTTTCTTTCACGAACGAAAATTCATCAACGAACGCAGCAACCTTGTTCTACCATACAAAAGACATCAACGCGTTATGATCAATATCTTCGGAATTTTGTTTATTTGGTTTTATCGGTTGCGTTAATTCGTATAAAAAGTATTTTATACCTGCAATGACTATTATTAAATCCCTTTAAATCTTGTTCCAATATTTGTGCGCTAAACGAGGTACATTACATGTACAATCGAGTGCATTAATATATAGACACATTTGTAAGGGATCAGTATGGAGAAGTGTATATATATTAATGCTCTTGACTGTACCTACTTACCACGGCGTAAATAAAACACTATTAACTATTATAGATTGTTTCCGGATTTCAGTTTATTGGTGTCTAGCGACCAGCTCCCCGGCTTTCACGGGATAATACTGATATTAAAATAAAACTTCCTTCTTGAATCACTCTATTTAAAAAAAACCCCATCAAAATCCGTTAGGTACAGTCGAGTGCATTAATATATAGACACATTTGTAAGGGATCAGTATGGAGAAGTGTATATATATTAATGCCCTTGACTGTACGTAGCTTTAAATATACCCTAAACTTGGCAGGATTAAAAAATCGTGCATTCTAGCCTCCCCGCCGCTGTGTATAGCAAAAAATTTGTCTTTAATAAAAAAAATACAAAAAGTGGGCCAAAAAGTATGTATCTTTTAACACGTTCCCTGTGCAGCTAAAATGGATAGTGTCACCTCTCACGTGCAAATTCTCGCACACAATTTCAAGCATAACCTGGCAACAGTATTAAAAGTCCGCCAATACCCAATTTTATCAAATTGTCACTTTTTACAGCTGATACGTGCCGTGCGGGTAAGTTAACGTAGCTTAGCTCGTACGTGCAAATTAAAAATAATCCCTATATTTAAATAGGGTCGTGCATCATATATGCTACATTCACGTATCATCAATACCTTCAAATGTATCACATGTGATGCATGCACAGGGAACGTGTTAAGGTACACTGCCAAGTTAAGGGTTAAGCGTACATAGGGATATAGGATCAGAGAAAGCGACTTTGTTTTATACTAAGTATGTACCTATGTAGTGAGACTGTACCTATACACCGTGTTTTTAATGATTTCCGTTAAATAGGACAGGTTATTTGGGACATTAATAGAAGTTGCCTAGAATATCGGCTTTTGTTTAATTCGTAACAAAATTTTTTTTTTCGTTTTCATATATAATAATTGAAATAGCAAGTGTGAGATAAGATAACCTTAAGAATAAGATCTCAGGTGACTGACGGCACATGTCAAAATAAGTTTCATTAGGATGTAGTAAAACACTTGTTCAGTCATTAAACTTATTTTTTTAATAAGGCAATAACAGTAAGTTAAGGTACTAGTTTCTTAGACAAATTGATTATTTTTGACCTAAATAAGCTAACCTTTAATTTAACGGATATCAATAAAAACACGGTGTACAATAGTACCTATGTGTTTTTTTTACTCACTTCCATAACAGCTGGTCTAATACTCAAACATAACATAATATAACGTTTTCAATAATATAACACGAAAAAGTTTCATGTTTACTAATGAATCATTATCCCATATCGTCCGGACGTCTCTCGCGGCGATAAATTAGCTTTTATCTTGCTGACATTTATCGTAATTTAATTATAATGCGCCGCTATGGTATCAAACGGGTACGGGCACACCGCCGAGATGGTTACTTTATTTATGTTCATATCATCATCGTCATCATCATATTAGCCGAAAGACGTAAACTGCTGAACATAGGCCTCTCCCAAAGATTGCCACAATAACGGGTCCTGCGCCAACCGCATCTAGCGGACTCCTGCGGCCAGGTCATCAGTCCTTGTGGGGGGGCTACTCACGCTGCACCTCCTGGTAAGTGGCCACCACTCGAGAACTTTTCCGCCGCAACGGCCATCGGTTCAGTTTAGCGATTCGGTGAGCTATATATCTTAATATAGTAATTTCATATACTACCTACTTTCATAATACATACAAGACGCATATTGTGGTAATATTCGCGTAGTGATAGGCTAGGTATCTTCATAATATGAGAAAAAAATTACGGTACTCAGACTACTCAGTAATAAAATTAATTATAAAGAAATTGGAAATATAAGAACTTCAATAAAAAATAAAATTTATAGGCACCTGTGAAATTAGGAATCAATCAAGATTATCAATAAATTGGTTTAATAAACACACAATAAAAATATAAATAAAATAATAATAAAAAATACCAAACGACACTGATTAAATAAATTTTAAAATAATAACACAAATTAAAAGTAACAATCATTGACCGCACGTGTTTTAAAGCACAAATCAAATTATTTTATTAAATACCCTTGATTTGTGTTTTTTTTTCAGTAGTAAAACTACTTAGTATGTATACAAATTATAAATATTTAATTGTGAGAAATATTTGCTTTTGTGGGGATGCTCTTTTCATTTACTGAAATTTTATTGTGGCGTACCTATCGTTGGACAGCTCTTTTAAAATGACAATCGGCCAAGTGCATGTCTGGCCATGCTTAGTATAGGGTTCCGTAGTTTCGTAAGCTTGTGAAATATATGCCCTGGACGCCAAGTCGGCATGGACCCGGCGTGCTCAACATACGGGTTTACTTAATATTGGAATGAATTCTCGTTATCAGTCGCAAGCGCAGCCTTAACGACCTAGTCCCGATAGCTTTCCGCCGCCAACTTATGCCGGTGATAAGAGGAAAGCTAAACCCGTTCGATTTGTGAGGAAACATCGATCTATTTGGGTCAAACGCAAACCGATGTTCGGAGTCATATTTTAAAGACAAACGGGTCTTAATCGCGTAAACTTACGTTTAATTATATTCTGCATGAGTCTGCCTGCGACCACGGGTGTAACGTCATGCCCGAAACGTCAGGATATAATTAAACGTAAGTTTACCCGATTAAGATCCGTTTGTCTTCAAAATATGAGTGATAATCGTGAAAGTTTAAATCGATGTTCGGAGTCTTTGTTGGAACCTTCTTCGTAAACCGAACTTACTTGTTTATAGTTTAGAAAACAAGAATTTAAATAAGACGCTGTCTATCCGTCGATTGTCTTCCGTGTGTGTCACATCCCAAATATATGATCTTCATTTACACTGTTTCTCATAGTTTACTTTGCTATTTACTCCCAAAAACCATCAGGTTATGGGCCCAGCGATTGCGATTAAAATCGAAACGTAAATCTGCGTAAAGTAACGAAAAAATAGTTATTTCGGGTGTCGGTAAAAATGGCGTCCGGTGGAAGTTCCTCATCTCCACTCGTGTTGGAAAAATTAAAAGGAATGGAAAACTATAGTTCGTGGAAGTTTATGATGAAAATGGTTTTGATTCATGAAGATCTTTGGGAATTTGTGGAAAAAGAGGTTGACGGGAAAATTCCAGAAAATGTGAAGAAGAGCCAGAAGGCGCTTGCACGCATTGCGTTGTCAGTGCAATCGTCGGTCTTTGTGCACATAAGGAATGTGACCTCGGCGCACACAGCGTGGGTAAGCCTTCAGAAAGCTTATGAAGACAAGGGATTATGTCGGAGGCTAGGCCTACTGCGGACTTTGTTTGGTACAAAGTTGACGGAGTGCCAAAGTACGGAAAAGTACTTGAACAAAATCACGGACGTTGCGCAACAACTACAGGATATCGGTGCAGGGTTGGAGGATGACTTTGTAGCGGCTATCATGCTGAGCGGACTGCCCGAGGATTACGACCCGCTAATTATGGCAATTGAAAATTCAAATACCAAATTGGCTAGCGAAGTTGTATCGGCGAAGCTGTTTCAGGAAAGGTTGCGACGTGAGGATAGCAGGCGGGACGGAGACGATGTTACGGCTCTGGCGGCTGCGAAAAAGGTGCCAAAGTGCTTTGTCTGCAAGAAGACCGGACATTTCAAGAGAGATTGTCCGATGTTGAACAAAAAGAGATGCGGTAAGGAGGCTTCATCATCGAAGGCGTTGCTTACGGCGCTGTCTGTGAACGTCGAAAGCGATTCTTGGTACGTGGACAGCGGGTCAGCGAGTCATCTTTGTCGTGATGTGAGCATCATGAGCGGCGTAAAAACCGAAAAATCGTTACAAGTGACGGTAGCTAACGGAGAGAAACTTTTTACGGCTGGGCGCGGCAGTGTTGAGGTTGAATTACGTGACAACACAATAAAGACTATAAGTGATGTGCATTATGTACCTAATTTAGCTGCCAACTTACTGTCAGTTAGTGCCTTAGCAAAAAAGGGTTTTGTAATAGTATTCGACTCCGATGGTTGTGAAATACTTGACGAAGGGGTGCTTGCAGCGACTGCTTCTTTAAAAAATGACGTGTATGTCCTTGACACTGTCAGGGCTGGTTCTAAAATTTCTTTTCAGAATGAAATTGCAGCCAATGATGCAGTGGAGTAAGAGCGCGTGCATACCAACGAGGAAAATGTCTCTGCAGCTACAGAGAAGGTTTGGCATTCTAGGTTAGCGCATCTGAACCGGAGAAGCATGGAACTGTTAAGAAAAGGTATGGCTTCTGGTATATCTTATGACAGTAAAGATTTCGAAACATGTGTAGCATGTGTCAATGGGAAGGCCAGCAGGGTGCCCTTTCCTAAGAAATCTCACAGCAGGGCAAAAGAGGTTCTGGAGCTCGTGCATACTGACGTATGTGGACCGCTGCCTTGTGCGCCTCTCAGCGGTGCGAGGTATTTCTTGCTTTTTATAGATGATTATTCTAGGAGGACGTTTGTATACTTTTTAACGAAAAAGAGTGAAGTATTTGATAGGTTTAAAGAGTTTAAGGCTTTAGTCGAGAACCAGACAGGTAAAAAGATAAAGGTGATACGTAGCGACAACGGCGGAGAATACACCAGTTCTGCATTTCAGGCTTATCTGAAGAGCAATGGCATCAAGCATCATACAACTGTTCCTGACTCGCCCGTCCAAAACGGGGTTGCGGAGCGCGCTAACAGGACTGTGATGCAAGCTGCGAGATGCATGCTACAAGATGCGGGCCTGGGCAATGAGTTCTGGGCTGAAGCTGTCAATACGGCAGTTTATATCAAAAACCGCTGCCCTACAAAAGCTGTCCTGGGAAGCACTCCCGAGGAGAAATGGAGTGGTAAAAAGGTATGCTTAAGTCATTTACGTATCTTTGGCTCTGTGGCTTATGCAATGAACCTTAAAAAGCATTCAAAATTAGACCCGAAATGCAAAAGGTACATTTTTGTTGGTTATTGTGAGCATACAAAGGGCTATAGATTGATAGATCCGGAACAACCAACAAAGTGCATAAAAGCCAGAGATGTAACCTTTTTAGAAAATACGTTCATAAAAAAGTTATCAAATGTTGACGTTGACAATGACACTAAGTCAATTGAATTATTTTCACAAAATCGAAATGATGTGAATACAATTAGTGAAATTCAATTGCCTATTCCAACTTCGGTACAGCCAGAAACATCTGCAGTGAGTGATGCTCAGCGTGTTGTCGATCGAACGAGTACGATCACAATTGACGATTCGCCTAGTTCAAGTGAATGTGATGACCCGGCCGATGAGACTTATATTCCAGAGGAGGAGACTTCGGACACGGAATATGATAGTTCATCGAGCTTACTCCATTCGGGATTCTTGGCGAGTACGGCGGATCCAGATGCTCCCGGCACGGTAGGGGAAGCATTGAGCAGTCCACATGCTGACAGTTGGAAGGAAGCGATGTCATGTGAGTACAACTCATTCATTAAAAATAAATGTTGGACACTTACTGATCGTTGTAAGTCACAGAAACCTGTGAAATGCAAATGGGTGTTCAAAGTGAAACGTGGACTGAACGGTGAATTATTAAAATATAGAGCTCGTCTAGTTGCCAAAGGCTTCACGCAACAATATGGCATTGATTACGAGGAGACGTTTTCGCCGGTTGTCAGGTACTCCACCATACGTACTCTGCTAGCCTTAGCGGTTGAGTACGGTATGCAAATTGAACACCTCGATGTGAAAACAGCATTTCTCAATGGTGACTTACAAGAAACTGTGTACATGGAACAACCGGAAGGCTTTATAGTTAAGGGCCAGGAAAGTAAGGTCTACAAATTAAATAAAGCCATATACGGTTTAAAACAGGCCTCGAAGGCTTGGTATGAAAAGATTGATCACGTTTTATGTCAAAAGTTGAAATTCAATAAATCATCGTCTGAGCCTTGTGTTTACTTCAAGCGCCAAAAGGGGTCGCTTATCATCATTGCTCTATATGTGGACGACATCATATTGTTTTCATCGGGTGACGAACGTGACAAGCTGGATGTCAAGGTCAAATTAATGAAGGAATTTGATATGACAGATCTAGGGCCAGCTCATCAGGTGTTAGGTATGAGATTGTGTAAGGATGATAATAAAATTACCCTCGACCAATCTAGCTACATCGCGATGGTGCTTAAGAAATTTAAGATGGAAGACTGTAAGTCTTCGCCTACTCCCATGGAAGTTGGACTGAAGTTACCTAGGGGCAATAAAAGGGATGATACTTACGATTATAGAGGTCTTGTAGGTTCCCTTATGTATATTGCTATCTGTACCCGACCAGACATCGCATACGCAGTCAGCTACTTAAGCCAATTTAATGAATCGTTTACAGAGACCCATTGGAAAGCAGCGAAAAGAGTTCTCCGCTACTTGAAAGGTACTATGGATCTCCGTCTAACTTTTAAGAAGAGCAAGCAGCAGCTGGAGGTTACTGGGTATGCGGATGCAGACTGGGGCAGCGACGACGTGGACCGCCGGTCGTACACGGGCTACGTGTTCAAAATAGGTGAGTCAGTAATAACTTGGGAAAGTCGTAAGCAAAAGACAGTTAGTCTCAGCTCCACCGAAGCCGAATACTATTCACTGTCTGACGCATGTAAAGAGGGTCTGTTTATTCGTACGTTTCTAAAAGAAATTACTAATAAGGACATTGTGCCCACTATTTACAATGACAATCAATCGGCGCAAAGATTGTGTAAGAACTCTTTACATCATGCTAGGACAAAACATATTGATATACGGCATCACTTTATTAGGCAACATGTTAATAACAATACGATTGTTATTAAGTATCTAAGTACTAATGAGATGTTGGCAGATTTACTGACGAAGCCGTTGTGTAAAGTTAAACACAATATGTTTTTGAGACAGCTCATGTTAAAGGCATAGGTATATTATGTTGTACACTGTATTCGTGTAATTACCATCATTGTTTTTTTTAATTTAGGTTGACATGATAGTAATTACATAAAATGAATAGACTGGTTATTATTTTAGAAAATGTTTATTTAGTTTAAAATATGTCATGTTGATAACTGAACTTGAATGTTGTAGCGTAAGTTCAGTACATGGAGTTTTTTATAAAGTTATTGTAACTAGTATTTAAGTGTATGACGAATTAGTTTGTGAAACAAGATTGTTTGGTTTAAGGGCCAGTGTTGGAACCTTCTTCGTAAACCGAACTTACTTGTTTATAGTTTAGAAAACAAGAATTTAAATAAGACGCTGTCTATCCGTCGATTGTCTTCCGTGTGTGTCACATCCCAAATATATGATCTTCATTTACACTGTTTCTCATAGTTTACTTTGCTATTTACTCCCAAAAACCATCAGTCTTTGCGGCGGTGGACATCTAAAAGTTAAGGCCTATAAAGCTTGATTTTCTTATGATAGCCTTATCTACGTTAAGACGTACTCCCTGTTTATTGCGTTGTATGATGAATCATTACTATACCTGTCCAGAGGCTGTTAACTATCGACCACAGGAAAGAAAAAGTTCGTGATCAGCCGAACTGTAGAGCCACTCTTTCCTATGGCCAATAGTAAACAACCGTTTAGGAGTGTAGTCATGATATTTATCATATAATTCAATAAGAAAGGAGTACCTTTAAATGAGGATAAGGGTTTAATAAGAAATTTTACTCTCATAGCCCTTAACTTTTGAAAAGTCCACCGGAAAGACTCGTAACATGATTTTGTGTTTGACCCATTTAGCTGTAAGCTTAACAAGAACTTCGACAGTCGTAATTCGAACATGTATTCCTGTCACTCCAAGGAAGGCGTCGTTAGTGAAAAAGAGACCGATGGCCGAAATCGATTATTTATGTTCGCGATAGACCCTTTCTGCGTTGACTGCATACTCACGGAACCTGTCGACTTTGTAAAATTGATTACTTTGTTTTTTTGTTTTATTTGTTGCAATTCTAATTTTTTGGGGGTACTCGAACATTTCGATTTTTGAGCAATCATCGAATTAAAATACGTGACTAACCCGTCACGCTAAATATTAAAGAATACTTTATGTTTGAGTCTCACATAAAGGTGCGGCTAAACTAAAAGAGCATTCGCTGTTCTAACCTCCCACTCTACGAAATTCGATCGGTACACAAAACGTGATTGGTTGATTTCGTAGAACGGGCGCTAGAACAGCGAATGCTCTATTGGTTTAATTAAACGCACCTTGAGGTAGTTATAAGTATTGTAAATTGTATTTTTTTTTGCATTACAGATTTATTTATTATTACCTTTATTTAGCATTAGCAGCATGTAGGTATCGTGAGTTTGATTTGTTATTGTGCTAAGACATAATCTTTAATCTATGTCTAGTCTTAAGACAGTGCTACGAGTACTACGCACAAATTATACTATTTTAGGTGATAGCAATTTTTGTTTATTTTCACTACTTTATTTACACGGCGATTTAAACATTTTATGGGCCTTCCTGAACATTTCATAAACTCCTACGAGGACATATTCTAGTCCTCATACCTCACAGACAACTAGAATGCACTTATGTTTTGACCCCGTTGCATAATAATAGGAAATAATATATAAAAGTTTAGTAGGGCCTAGTGTTATTAATTGTGTTCCTCTAGTGGTTTCAGCGGCCCTAGCCAACTGCCTCAGACTTTAACGGAATGACATTCGGAACGGATACGGCACCAGTCTCACCGTGAGCTACTAAGCTAACTATCGGCTATAAACACGAACAAAAGATACGCAGTCCAGTGTAAATAAAAGAGACACGGCGATAGTCACCCAGCTATCAGTTATCACCGCCGGGCGAGTGCTTGCAAGATGACATTTCGCACTTTATCAGTGTTATACTTTTCTTTCGGCTCTAGTTTAATTAAAGACACACCCAGGTCCAAAATGATCTACGTATAAAAGTAGGTATTCTGTACACCTGCCGACGAGTTTATTATTTCGTTGTCTAATCCCCATATCTCCTCACTAATGGACCGCGAGCTTGAAAGGTTACGCTGCCCACATTAATTAAGCTCTTAACCACCACGTTAGCTATAATTTATGTTAATTCTTTGATAAACTTTGGCTAAAACGTTGCGGCTTCTGTATTTGTAATAAATTATAATCAATGTCATAGCTCTTCAAGGTCAAGAGCTTCAATATTTTAGGCTTTGACTGAACTTGTAAGTCTTATAAAGATATACCTAAAATATAATTTTGGCGCTCTGGCTATACTCCAGTGCTACCCGCCCCTCGTCGTTATTAGTTAGTTTTAAGATAGACTGTTTATTTACCTACTATTAAGTTACTAACATTAGGTGTAAGTAGCCATTATGTAACTAACAAGCTATGGATCTCGAGTCCGAAGTAAATGATTTTTATTTTATTTTTTTAAATCGATATGATTAATGTCGCGGGAAGCAGGCCTACCGGGCCTATCGCGAACCACAATCGACATGCTTCCTAGTCACAGTCACACTTATGTTCGAATTTACAAGTGCGAGAGAGAGGCTTCGTCCGTGGTTTGCAGTAGGCCCTTAGTAGCCGTACCATGAGTTCAAAAGTAAAGGATAAGTTAGATTTACTCGATACGTAATGCATTCTATCGCGCTCGCACTGATATATTGGAGCGAGTGCGATGGCCTGCTTTAAGTATCGAGTAAAACCTAACTTTACCGATACTTGCAAAGTCATGGTACGGCTACTGCAAGCCTATTGAGTCAAGAAAGATGTCATACTGCAATGGTATACGATAACAATAAGCGATAAGTAATAAATATATGAGAATTACAGCCTCTGTAGCCTAGTTGGTAGTGACAGTGACCCTGCCTACGAAGCTGGAGGTTCCGGGTTCGAATCCTGGCGAGGGCATTCTTTGTGTATTTATTTATCATAAATGTTTATTCCTTGGTCGTGGGTGTGTATGTATCTAAGTATCTATATGTATCTATCTATTATATATATCGTCGCCTGGTACCCACACCACAAGCCTTAATTGAGCTTACCGTGGGACTAGGTTGATTTGTGTAAGATGTCCTAAGATATTTATTTATTTATCAGATTTTCAGATTCGAAAGCAAAGTCCCTCAGATCGGGTTGAACCGTTTCAATCGATCTCGCTAGAGCACAAACTCACGGGCAAGCGCAAGTTCCAGTGTAGTAGTTACTAACTATCGTAGCCCGGTCTGGATGGGTCCTGGATTTTCCCCAGGCAACCAACCAAGGTTAAAAAAAGAACGAAAAGTCACATGACCATTTCCATACATTACTATGGTCACGTGACTTAACGCTTATCGTATACGACTCTTGGCTAGGTCTGCAGAGTGCTTAGCCAAGTTGCCAATCGCTAGCGCTTAAGCGTCAATCGTGAGCGAAAGGCAGCTAACTGTCTTTGTCGCACTAATATGCAAGAGTGACAGAGAGGGAAAACTACGATACGCTACCAAGCGCTAGCGATTGGCAACTTGGCTAAGCATCCTGGTCCGAATGACTGGGGTTGGCTGTCGCGCCGATGGCACGCCGCGCTGGGCTCAAATCGGCCGCATGATGAACGCTTTGTTCATTCAATTTTACTGTGTGCTGTGTTAGGGTTGACGATACTTTATTACTTAAATATTTATTCTTATCATCAATTCAACCTGTGATAGTCCACTGCTGGACGTAGGCCTCTCCTATTAACTATGCGTAGACGCATTAGGAGGTAAATGCCCATAATCGCCACGCTGGGCAAGCGGATTGGCGATCGCAGTAATGTGTCCACTCCACTAATGATGATGCTGCTACCCATAATCTTCGCGACATTATGCAATACATTAACATATAAGTAAAGATATAACTAGAAAAAAAAAACTATAAACTTAAATAAGAAGAACTACTACAATAATAAGTAAAACAATACAACTAAGGTCCAGTACTACAACTATGGTCCACAAATTCAGATCGTAATTAAGCATCAATGGAAATCTTTTACTTTAGTTTTATCTAAGTTTTCTAATCATTAATGAGGAGACTTTGTGTTGTTGAGGTATTCATAATATATATTGACAGAAAGTAAACAAATCACAATGACACATTAAAATAAAATAGACAATATAAAGCCAGTATAAATGTTAGAGTTCGGAGTTTGCTGAAACCTTCTTAACATCCTCCCTTTTTGGCAAACTCTATAGCGTTAACCCAATCAGCCCACAAATAAATGCCAATCTAGGCTTAAAAACAGGCTTAGTAAGAATATCAGCACATTGGTACTCAGTAGGAACATGTTTTACTTGTAATTCTTTATCAGTAACAAGTTCTCTGACATAGAAATGTCTAATCGCAATGTGTTTCGTTCTTCTATGTAACTCTGGGTTTTGGGCCAGCTTTATAACTGCGTCATTGTCAATTTGTAGAATTGGAGTTTCTTTCAGGGTTGTAATTTCGTTAAAAAGCCTTCTGAGCCATACTATTTCTCGTGCTGCTTCGCTTGCTGCAACTATCTCAGCTTCAGTGCTAGAAATGGCTACGGATGTCTGTCTCCGACTTGCCCAAGAGATTACTCCTCCTGCATAGATGCACATAATTCCAGAAGTTGAACGTCCTGTGCTTTGATCTCCTCCGTGATCGGAGTCACTGAAACATTCTAATTCTCCGGGTTTGTGCCCCTTTTTGTAGACAATCGCCGAATCTAGAGTTCCTTTAAGATAACGGAATATACGTTTCACTTTGACAACATCCTCATTGGTTGGATTGTCAAGTGTTCTAGATACGACACTGACAGCATATGATATGTCTGGTCTGGTTCCTGTTTGTAAGTATGCAAGTGCACCAACCGCTTCTCTGTATGGGAAATTGACTTGTTCTTTGTCCGTCTCCATATCAGATTGTCCTTCTTTAATTATTGGAGTGCTGATTGCCTTGCAGTCACTCATTCCAAATCTTTCCAAAATCTTCTTAGTATATAGTTTTTGAGATATTTTAATGGAACCGTCATTTTCATTCTCAATCTCTAAACCAAGAAAGTAGGAAGCTGGTTTTGTAGTAATTTTAAACCTTCTCTTTAGTTCAGCTAAAAACTTTAAAGATTCTTTTTGATTCGTAGAGACAATTAAACCGTCATCAACGTAGAGTCCTATGATAGTTTTACTCTCAACTCTTCGTTGTTTATTTAAGATCAATCGAATAAATAAACATGGATCAGTATCAGACTGTTTGAATCCGATGGTCTTGAGATAGTCCACTATGCATTTATTCCAACAACGTGGAGCTTGTTTGAGACCATACAGGCTTCTCTTTAGTTTGCATACTTTATTTGTGCCATCGCTAAACCCTTCTGGTTGATTCATGTAGATGTCTTCATCAAGCGATCCATTCAGAAAAGCTGTGGCGACATCAAACTGCATGAGAGTCAGCCCTTCATTTGCTGCAATACTGAGAATTGATCTTATCGTCGCTAATCTTGCTACGGGGCTAAAAGTTTCGTCGTAATCGATGCCTTTTTCTTGCGTGTAGCCTCTTGCTACGAGTCTTGCCTTATATTTATCGAGACTTCCATCAGCATTAATTTTTTTCTTAAAAACCCACTTACAAGATATTAATTTTCTATCTTTTGGCCGATCTACCAAAATCCAAGTTTTATTGTCATTTAAAGATTTAACTTCGCTTCTCATAGCCTCGAGCCATTCTGTCTTCTGCGGACTCTTTATGGCATCTTTATATGTCATGGGCTCATTGTTAATCAAGGTAGAGACAACAAAATCATCATATCTACTAGGAGCTCGCAGTGTAGACCTGTCACGAAGTATTCTACCATCAGGGATATCATCATGATCTTCGTCTGAATAATTTATTCGACATCCATCTGGTTCAGGAGACGACTCGTCCAGATCTTCCTCGTCTTGAATCGAATCATTAGATGTTTGAGGCAATATTTCCGCATTTTGTGGTATATCCTCCCTTGCTTCACACATCGGCATCGGTTGATTTTGACAAGACTGTGGGAAACTAATTTCAATTTCTGGATTAGTGCGTTCTTCCTCTATCTCAGATTTAGATACATCAGGTTCTAGTCCAACTGATTTTATTATAGATTCTTTAAATGTTACATCTCTTGACCGGATCAACGTCGGTTCGTTATTTTTATCGAATCCCAGTAACCGATAGCCGTCATCACCATCATATCCAATCAATATACATTTTTGAGCTTTCTTAGACATTTTCGTTCGCTTTTGTTTGGGGACATGTGCAAAGCATTCTGTTCCAATCACTCTCAGATGTTTGATGGACGGTTTTTTGTCAAACCATAGCTCAAATGGCGATTTTCCTTCTTGACAAGTCGGCCCAGTTCTGTTCAAGACGTACGCAGCCGTGTTCACAAGCTCTGACCAACAGGCAAGTGGGAGCTCTTCGTGAGCATGCATCATAGTACGAGCGGCTTCTACGAGGGTTCGATTTTCTCGCTCGCTAGACCCATTCTGCTCTGGAGTATATGGCATTGTAAACCGGTGCTGTATACCATGTGAATGGAGTATCTTCTCGATAGTTTCGTTTTTGAATTCTCCTCCGTTGTCACTAATTATTGTTTTTATAGTATGACCAGCTGTCTTCGTTTCATTGATCATCTGCACGAGCTTATCTTTGACTTCAGACTTGTGCTTAATGAAGTAAACGTGACGATAGCTGCTGTAGTCATCTTTAAACAATACAAAATACTTAAACTTCTTGAATGAATTTGGAAATGGACCACATACATCAGTGTGTATTGTCTCTCCTGGTTTTGTAGCTCTTTCTCTTCTTCCAAATTTATGTCTGTGTGTCTTTCCATATACACATCCTGTGCATAATTCAGAATCGAGTTTGACTTTAATACCAAGTTCCTTTTCAATCAATTGTTTGACGTGTCTTTTATTCTGATGTGCGAACCTTTCATGATAAAGTTGCAATGTGTTTTCTGTTGACAAAGTGCTCACTTCTGGGGTTGAATTTCTAATAGTCTTGACTTTTAGCTTGTAGAGACCTCCATTTTTGACACGTGTGCCAATCAAATTCACTTTTCCATTATTTATCAATTGACAGGTTTCTCTTTCAGATATGAAGACACTTTTCTGAAGCTTATCTTGGGCAGCAAGTACAGAAAACAGGTTGCGTCTTATTGCAGGAACGTACCAAACATCACATAATGTGATGTGCTCTTGTCGACCATGAACATCAGCAATCAATTCGACTGTTCCTTTTCCAATAGCTTCAGCTGTAGATTCATTTGCAGTTGTAACCGTCTGATTCTTTGTAAAATGTTGAAAACTGGAGAATATGTCAGGCTGACACGTGACATGACTTGTCGCACCGTTGTCGACATACCAATTGTCAAGATCTTCAAAGTTGGTGACTGCTTCATTCGTCTCAACTTGCATTAGAGTCAGGTTTAAGTGTTTATTGTTTGCTTGACTAGTAGATGGTTGTGGTTGTGGCTCTTTGGGAGGTTTGCCATCTGCGATCCACTTTCGACATTGTTTGACGTTATGTCCAATAAGTTTGCAATACCCGCATTTCTTCTTTGTTTTGCGTAAAGATTTCTGTACTACTAGCGCTTGAGCCTCGGAATCTTCTTCTTTATTCGTTAAAGATCTTTCGTAACAACAGATTTGCGCTGTCAAGTTCTCAATGTTACGGTCCTTTTTTGACATTAGCATCCAACTTGACTTGAACGGGAAGTAGCTATCATCCGGTAACGTTTCTAAAATCTTGCATATGAGTAAAATCTCAGGCAGATCATATTTAGTTTCGTCCTTTCGTAGCTCAACCTTTAGTTCATGCCATATGTTCTTTAATTTGGATATATGCATAGACATGTCATGTAGGGGATCCTTACGATAACTGAAAAAGCTGTAGCAAAGATTGTAGCTTTTATCTTCAGATGTGCCATCGAACAAGGTGTGTAACTCATCCCAAATCTGTTTCGCACTTGTTAATCTCATGACTTTTTGCAAAGTGACATCTGACATATTTGCCATAAGCATGAGCATCGCGGCACTATCTTTTTCATTATAGTCTTGTAGAGCTTTCTGATAACTAGCCTGGTCTGCCGGTGTAGCTGTTCCACCAGGTTGCGTCGGCGGCTTTAGATTCCCGTTGATGGCATCTAATCCTCCAGGCGTACCTCGCAGCAGTAACAGTACCTTGCAGCGCCATGTTGACCAATTTTCTTTGCCTTCCAAACGACCAATATCAATTTTGCAGCTCGTCGATGGAGTTGACATTTTGACAGATCTTGTTCGAATTTGGTTTGAAAATCGTAACTAATTATTTTTGATACAATATTTTATTTCACATATCACGAACATGCAAAAAATATTTATCTTCTCTAATCAGACTACAACAAAATATTTCGATATATTTTTCAATACAATATCTCACGCTCTGCTACCATGTTGAGGTATTCATAATATATATTGACAGAAAGTAAACAAATCACAATGACACATTAAAATAAAATAGACAATATAAAGCCAGTATAAATGTTAGAGTTCGGAGTTTGCTGAAACCTTCTTAACATGTGTAACAACTGCGTCAATAATATAATAATGTAGGATCGGAACGTAAGAAGATGAGTGGAACGGAGCGTACGTGTGAGAGAAGGATGGTAGACGGTGCGAGAGGGACGGGAGAAGGATTTGAATGGGGAACGAAAGAATGTGTGGTGTGTAAGACGTGGTGTGAAAGAAGTAAAACAATTAGCTGGTGAAAATAAATCTAAATTAACGAAGAAACGCATTTTATTCGGAGGCAATAGAGAATCCCACATAACTTTGGTGTCTGAAGCGGGATTGCCTCAAGAATATTTAAGAAACGACGAAATTGAAAAATTTGGAAAATTTTCATATGAAAAAAAAATGGCGTCCGATGGAAGTTTCAATTTTAATATGGTATTAGACGGAATACCGAAGTTCAGCGGCGACGATAAGGCGCACTCATCTACGAAATGGGCTCAAGATATTGAAGACAACGCAGAAATCTTCAGTTGGACGGAAGCCCAGATCCTCATTGTAGCGCGAAGATCTTTAGTCGGCACGGCGGCGCTATGGCTACAATCCGAGAAAACCTTCAAAAAATACGAAGATCTCAAAGCGGCAGTATTTAAAGAATTCCCGGATTCCATTAACATCAAGGAGATGCACGAGCGGTCCGCCTATAGTAAAGGGGGCTACTTAAAAAATTTTGTACGGCGCAACTACCTATCCGGTCCTAAAAGAAAAATTACAGTTATACGAAAATATGAAGATGAAAACGAAGAAAGAAGTGCAAGAAGTTAAACCTAATCATAATAAGATAGAAAAAGATAATATGAAGAATTATTCATCATCGTCGGCAGGTCGAAAACGGTGCTATAAATGCGGCGAAGATAATCATTTGGCTTTGACATGTACGAAGGGCGTCAAATGTTTTCGGTGTAACGAGTTTGGACATATCGGAAGTCAGTGTACATCGAACAATTTAAAAGAGCGCGGCGATGTTCCGGCGGCGAAGTCGTCTCACGATTTCCGTAACGACAAAGGGAGACAGCAATCATCGGGTTCGGCGGCGGCGACGGATAGTCGGCGGCGGTCGGCCATGTTCGGGCAATCGGCCAACGAGGAGGCGCGCATCGATGACAACTTCACTATGGCGGATGTCATTGTCAGCGGCCGGCATTTGGATGTAAACAAACACGACGAAAAGATTGAAAATATTTCCGATGAGCCGATGAAATTGATTTATTTATGCGGAATGGATGTAAGCGCATTAATTGACTCGGGTAGTGCGTTAAACCTTATTAGATTGGACGTGTTTAATAAATTAAAAGTGGAAATGTGCGTTAAGGACAAAGTGATAAACGGATTTGGACAATCGGTGGTAAGATCGCTTGGAAAGTTTTACCAAAGTATTATAATTGACGGGAAGTGTTATAACGATGTGATATTCCATATTGTATCCAATGATGCTATGCCATTTCCAGTAATTATAGGTCGTGAATTTCTGGATACTGTAGTGATGGTTATGCGCGAGGGTTCCGTAAAGTTCGTATCAGAGGATGACGGATGGTTGGCGAGGGTGAATTGTGTGAGTGAGGGTAATGTTTCAGGTCACATCCACGACAACGTTGTTAAAGAAGAGGTGGAACGACTGGTGGCTGAATACAAACCTATCCAAACAAAGGAGGCGCCAATCGAACTCAAGATCATACTGAAAGATGACATCCCCGTGGCACAACGTCCGAGAAGACTTTCCTTGGCAGAACAGCAGATTGTCGAAGAGCAGGTAGATGAATGGATGCAGAAAGGAATTATACAGGTGAGTTTTTCTGAGTACACTAGCCCGTTAGTTTTAGTAAAAAAGAAAGATGGTTCAACCAGAGTGTGTGTTGATTATAGACTGCTTAACAGGAAGATGGTTAAAGATGAGTTTCCTCTACCACTGATCGAAGACCTAATTGACAAGTTGAAGGATGCTAAGTTGTTCAGTGTGCTTGATTTGAAAAATGGGTTCTTCCATTTAAGGATAAGCAAGGAGTCAGTCCCATATACATCGTTTGTTACGCACCATGGGCAATGGGAATTCCTAAGAGCCCCGTTCGGTTTATCAGTCTCACCGAAGTATTTCATGAGATTCATCACCATTATTTTTAAAGATTTAATTCAAGAAGGTGTTATGATGGTATTCATTGACGATATAATAATTCCAGGTCAGACGGAGCAAGATGCACTCTCAAAGCTGCAACGGGTATTGGAAGTAGCTGCGGAGTATGGTTTGGAAATTAATTGGAAGAAGGCGCACCTGATATGCAAAGAGATTGAGTACCTAGGGCATCTTATCAAAGAAGGGCAGGTACAGCCAAGTCCAGACAAAATTAAGGCAGTAGCATGTTATCCAGAGCCAAGAGATTTTAAACAAGTACAAAGTTTCATTGGATTGACCTCGTACTTCCGTAAGTACATACAAGATTATGCACAGATAGCAAGACCCTTAACTGACTTGATGAGAAAAGATGCTAAGTTTGTTTTTGGTCAAGAACAAAGGGAAGCCTTTAACATTTTAAAGATTAAGTTGACGAGTGAACCAGTTTTAAAGATATTCAATCCGAAGTTACACACAGAACTTCACACAGATGCGTCGAGCCAGGCTCTGGCAGGTATACTTATGCAGAGAAGTCAAGATGGAGAACTGCACCCTGTATACTACAGAAGTAGACGTACAAGTGAAGCAGAAAGTCGATATTCAAGCTATGAACTCGAAGCTCTAGCTATTGTGGAATCTGTGAAGAAGTTTCACCATTACCTATTTGGTATTCACTTTAAGATTGTTACAGACTGTCAAGCGTTTGAGCTCACTTTGAAAAAGAAAGATCTGACAGCTAAAGTGGCAAGATGGGTACTACTACTGGACCAGTATGACTATGAGATAGAACATCGACCGGGTGTTAAGATGCCACATGCAGATGCTCTTAGCCGGAATCCATACGTGGCCATTGTGGTAAGCTTGCACGAGAAGATTAGCCAAGCTCAAGAAAAAGATGAGGAGCTCAATGCCATTAAACAGCTGATTTTGAAAGATGGAAATTACAATGACTTTTATGTGCAAAATGACATACTTTACAAAGGTGATCAGCGGCAACTGGTAGTACCTAAGATTATGGAAAAAGAGGTTATCAAGCAGGTACACAGTAATGGCCATTTTGCCATGAGAAAGATGAAAGATGCTATAAGCAAAGATTACTACATAAGAAACATGGACAGGAAGATTGAAGAAGTAATTACAGGTTGTATACCTTGTTTATTAGCTACCAGAAAAGAAGGCAAACAAGAAGGATTTTTGAATCCTATTGCAAAAGAAGGAACGCCACTGCATACGTTGCATTTAGACCACATTGGACCGTTGACTGAAACAAAGAAGCGTTACAATCATATACTGACAGTTGTGGACGCATTCACAAAGTTTGTGTGGCTCTACCCAACGAAGTCAACAACCAGTGCTGAAGTAATTAGCAGGTTGCAACTACAGCAGCAGACATTCGGTAACCCAATACGCATTATTACCGATAGAGGTACGGCATTCACGAGCGGAGCTTTCCAGAAGTACTGTGAAGATGAGGGTATCCAGCATGTGACTATTACGACTGGAGTAGCCAGGAGTAACGGTCAAGTAGAGAGAATCCATCGTATTATGATACCGATGTTGACCAAGTTATGCATAGAAGATCAGTCTCTATGGTACAAGCACGTGGGACGAGTACAGAGAGCTATAAATAGTACGTATCAGAGAAGCATAGATACCTCACCTTTCCAGCTGTTGACCGGTACTAAGATGAACTGCAAAGAGGATGTAGAAATATTAAACCTGTTACAAAAAGAAATTATAGCCCAGTTTGATGAAGAAAGAGAAATTCTAAGGCAGAAGGCCAAAGAACAGATTCAGAAGATCCAAGAGGAAAACAGAAAGAGTTTTAATAAAAAGAGGAAGCAGAGCTCTAAGTATGAAGTAGGCGATCTTGTTGCGATTAAAAGAACACAGTTTGGGCCAGGTCTAAAGATTAAGCCGAAATTCTTAGGACCCTACAAGGTAACTAAGGTGAAGCGTAATGATCGCTACGACGTGGAGAAGCTTTACAGCGGTACGGAGACGGAGGGGCCGAACAGGACATCTACGGCGGCAGACTTCATGAAGAGGTGGCCTGACGAAGACTGCGAGTAACTGGTAGGATTTTTAAACTTATTTTTTTTGATCTTTATTTGATGATGGTGATGCACGTAAGATACCTTATTTCTCGGTTACATATTTTCATAGCGTATATTTTAAAGACGGAACCTAAGCGGATAAACCTGATCTCAGTGATCTCACAAATAAGTATTTTTAAGTTAGCTTAGATTTTAAAGATATCAAAGATCGTTACATAACATAGACTGTTGTTAGAATATTTTTATAAGTTGTTTATTTACGCTGTTACCTTAAATTTCATGTTGCCAAAATGCTGTTATTATGTAAAGTGCTATGTTGAGAACAATGTATTTAAGACAGTTGTTGTTTTGTTGGACAACTTTAACGTAAGATGTTTGTATGATGTGAAGATGAATGAACGGGAATGATATCTGAGGGCAGATATTCTGCAGGACGGCCGATAATGTAGGATCGGAACGTAAGAAGATGAGTGGAACGGAGCGTACGTGTGAGAGAAGGATGGTAGACGGTGCGAGAGGGACGGGAGAAGGATTTGAATGGGGAACGAAAGAATGTGTGGTGTGTAAGACGTGGTGTGAAAGAAGTAAAACAATTAGCTGGTGAAAATAAATCTAAATTAACGAAGAAACGCATTTTATTCGGAGGCAATAGAGAATCCCACAATTATACTAAATCGAAGATATTTGACTTTGTTTTGGACCATAGTTGGGAGCTTTTGGACTATAGTTGGGTAGTTTTACGGTATGTTTACAATCTTCTTTTGTCAAATTATGATTTTACCACAGATGTCATATATACCATAGATCAAGCAAACGTATCTACTTAGCGTGTCAAATGAACTCAGTAAAATCTACTGAGTTGTCCGTCTTTAATCGCAGCTTGCAGCTTTCGGGCGTCAAATTTTGTAAGTTGAAGTGAACAAAAAGATTAATAATGCCTCCTTAAGTAATATTAACAACTCAAAAAAATATGAATATTCAAGGGCCTGAGACATATTTAAAATCATAGGCAAGTAACAACTTCAGTACAAAATCTGACACGCTCGGCCGCCATACAAATGAATGAATTTGTTTCTTCTATCCAAATCTAATTCTGTGGATTTTACACATGTTCTGAGTATTGGCAATCTCAACGACGAAATGAGACTACATTTAGTTTTGCCAACCCTGTTTTTCATAAGGCTGGCCGCTTCTGACTTTGTCCTGTCTGTCTCGCCGAGCCCGTTCTGCTCAAACCACCCGCTGCACCGATTCAGCATTCTAGATAATAAATAAATGCAATGATACGAATGCATTCAGTGCTTTTAAGATTACATGGGTAAATAAAAAAAGGATTTTTATCGGTGACATTTAATTGCGAATCGGCTAAGTCAAAGATTTTAATCTTCTTAGCCCTTATTCATAACATAACCGTCTGCTAACTTAACAAGCCGCTATGCGTTGTGCGAGGAAGTCAGCTCTTCGGTCTTTAGTTACGTCAACCATACGTTTCGCGATCTCAGCAAACAATTTGCGTGCGCTGGGGCCCCATGAACCTAAAGTTTCTACGCCAAACGGTAACGCTATAAATACATATTTATAAGTTAACTAAGTATGTAGGTACCTAAGTAATTCCTAAAACCCAAAAAACTCAACCATGGCATTATTTCAAAAACGCCCGAGAGATTTGAGCCACAATTAATGGTCATTATAGGTCGTCAGAAATGTCATCTAGCGACCACAAAGGCACCGTGCTCTATTTAGTAGAAGGATGGAATGACGACGGTGGACAAAAACGATACGAAATTACAGTGTTGTGGCTTTAGACTGCACGATACGGCTACGAGACAGCTACGATTCGGAGTGCTTGCTCGTAAAGCTTATCATGAGTACATATTCGTAAGCATGTTAGTAAAGATAAGTTACCGAGAGCTTTGAATTGCATATGTAGCATAGAGGTATTGTGTGTTGTTGGTATTGGTAATGTATTGTTTGTGTGTTTTCTCGACCCTTGTACTGTCATTATTTGACTAATAGTAAACCTAATTGCAAAGATATAAGGTACACTAAGAGTTACTTTTAGTAACACCACTACAAATGTAATTCAAAGTTCTCAGTAATTTATCTGTACACCGCCAACGTAATGTATTATCTTAGTATCATTTATTATTAGCACTTTTGTACAGTCAAGTGAAAAAAAATGTATTGAAAGAGTCCTGTCATAAATATGTTACGAAGTTCTTATTATATGTTTATATAATTAAAGTGCACTGGAACATATTTTTGAGCATTTTTATTTACACCTCATTTTGCATTTGACTGTAAATAGGAGGTCTCTAAAGTCCGCATACATTAATCAAACAGTGCGTCATGAGGCCCGTTTCTCAAAAGCTTGTAAATTGTAATACAAATGGAAGTCTCGTTTTAACATAATTTATAAGATAAATACTTCCGCTTGTATTACAAGTTACAAGCTTTCGAGAAATAGGCCCCATGGGCCTAAGGCTGAACTGAGGCCACGACACGACCACTTGTCGTGGAGTCCCCGACAAGTGGTCGTCGCGTCTAAACGCCCCGTCGGCCAGCCAAAGGGCTAATTATTTTTTAGTGACGCCAAACCTCTGATGACACATAACGAGCCTGCATCCGGCGTGGAACCGTGGTAAACACAGATTCGGCTATTTGGACATTTTGGACGTCCACGGATTGTCCGCTTAATGGGCTTGCGGTATGCTTGCGTGTTTGATGCGTTTTTCATGAATATTCAAGTTATTGGAACTATGTGGGTTCTGGATAGTCGAGTCATAGTGTTGGTATCGCCGAGTTTAGTGTTTTATTAATTGTGTCGGCGTTTATACTAACAAACTAAATCTGGAAATCACTGCGCACATTAATACATATTTACTAATCAATCTAGGTAATCATCTTCATGACAATTAGGACATGTTACACCCGTAGCTACTCCTTTATAATTAATCAATATAAGAGATCTCTTACAATTGAACGTATTGTGAAAACACAAATCAAATTATTTATTATCTAAATATTTTGATTTGTGCTTTTTATTATTTCCCCACCTTGGACGTTGTTGATCTTGGTCGTTTTTTCTTTGGTATAGTATAATTATGACATCCAATATGTATAAGTTCTCTTGCAGTTAACAATAAGTGTTCAATAATACTAGAAGGATGTAGGATATTTCAGTGTAGGTACAGAGAATCGTTTTTCTTTTCAAATTATAGTTTAAGACGACATTTAAGTTTACTCTAATAAGTATTACTATAAAATTATTCTTCGCAAAACGTGCTTACTCAATTTGAAGCAGCCTGTATTTTCAAAGGCTATCTTTTTATTTAATTCTAGGAATGAATTACTATTTAAGACTAACACGTCATCATCACTATCACTACATAGTATAAAATAAACTCACTTTTTCTGTCCCTATGTCCCTTTGTACGCTTAAATCTTTAAAACTACGCAACGGATTTTGATGAGATTTTTTTTAATAGGTAGAGTAATTCAAGAGGAAGGTTTTTATGTAGGTATAGTACCCGTGCGCAGCCGGGGCGGGTCGCTAGTATTACTATAAAATTATTCTTCGCAGACTACGTGCTTACTCCATTTAAAGCAGCCTGTATTTTCAAAGGCTATCTTTTTATTTAATTCTAGGAATGAATGACTATTTAAGACTAACACGTCATGTGCTGTAATTTAAGCTTCTGGAGTTAAAAGCTACAATCATCAAGTCGGGTAGTAATTTCTTATTTTATTCCCGCCTGAGCCAGTTATTATTCTGGAGTCGATTGCAGAGAAAGATGGAAAACAAAAAGGGGCGGGCCTAAAAGATAAACGGAATAATTGTGTTCCATGGAATTGGCTAATGGGAAACTATTCAGTAGAAAATAGAAATAAATTTCAATGGAAACTTAATATTAGATATACCTACACATACTATATACTACATAGTATAAAGTATACGGACATATTTATTATGTTAAAAAAGACATAAGTAGCTATGGAACAGTAAACACGTAGGTATGCTCCGTTTATCAGCATTCGTACGAATAATGTCTTTCCGCACGCGTACACATGCTTACACGTTTCGTACTAAACGGCCAATTTCATTAGACAAAATGCGTACGCATGCTGGTATATGTGTCTTCACCCTTATCTAGTCAAGAACTTTCTAACCTAAAAGTGCATGAGAAAGTGCAAAAATGAAGCAATACCATGGGAAATAATAACTTTTTACTAAAATATGCTCTCGGATATCGTGTTCTGATATCAGTTTTAGACTTCATTCACATCACCGTATGCCGCAAGGTTTGCTTGGGACGACCTTGCTTCCGTTCCTTGGGGATTCCAAATATTCCAATCTAACGCCTGTATATGATTAGGACCCCTCCCGAGAGTGTGGTGGAGTTCCACTAGCGTCGCTTGATCTGGTGGACGTCCGGGGTTTCGTGGCAACGTACAAGGAGGTTTTTGTTCAAGATGGTATCGGTGATATGGATTCGGCGAAGACATCTGTTGATCAAGACTTGGAGCCGGTTGGAAATCGCTTCGTAACTCTCCACGTTTCGCATCGGTAATCAACAGACTTTGTTGATAGGTATAAAATCGGTCCGGTTTGCAACTATTTCTGGCCTCTTACCGCGAGTTCGTAAATTTCGAGGATGTTTCTCTGTCTCTGTAACGAAGATGTCCATAACGTGATACAGCAGAGATAAATCATTGTGATTAATTTACTGTGCTTCAGTTGGTTAGTGGGCTACTTCAAAGCAAACGGACATGTTTAGTCGTATTTAAATCTACCTACTTACTTTTACTTCTTAAATCAATGGCTCATCACAACTTGACCTCCTTTAAAGCTTAATAACTTCCGAAAAATCATACCATCATAATATCGCAACTAGGACGACCAATCTCAATTCTCAACCGCAGAAAACCCGTTACTATATCAAGACGTTACCCGACGCATACAGAATGCCAATGCAGCGATATTAAAAGGCAATATCTCTTGTAGCAGCATTAATTTCCTCACGGGAGCCCTAATGACGGGTAATTACGAGCGAGGTAATGGACGCAAAGATGGCGGCCGCCACAAAGCTCGGTGCCTCCATTTTGTTTTTTTTTTTGTTTTTTAAGTTTGTCTCGGTGGTGCGTTCCATTTTGCTGGATGTTAAGTGTTGGTGAATAAGTCTGGGTTATTCATTTCCGTCATTTCAAAGGCGATTCAGCAAAAACCGGGCAAGATCCTGACGGTTTATACTCAATATTAATCGTTGACTTATTTGAGCTTGATTATCAAACAGAAAAATATAAAGGAACATATTTCGATATACAGAAAAAATCGTGCGTCTTTCCATTGGACATTGCCATAAAAATCACGCATGTAAGCTGTTATTATTGATTGCCGAAAATACGATTTAAATTATTTTAAATGTTGATCAACGTAGTGTCTCTTTTATCCGATTGGGGGCGATTATTTCCAAAAAACATCAAATTTATAAAGAAAATAGTTATTGAAGACCCGTGTCGCGGCTTGAAGCATCCCTACAGTTACGAGTAGGGGAACTAACTACTGCAGTAGATGTATAACGATCCTCTTCTCCTCCTAGGTCCTCCGCAGTCCTCCTCGTCCTCCTCGATCGGTATCGAAATGTCCTAAAACCAAAAATCTCTCCGTGGCTTCCTTAAAAGCCGGAGAGTACAGTTTGTCCTTTTGGCTTTCAGTTCCAGGCCACTTTCAACCAAACCTCTCCAACTCCTGAGCTACCACCTCGCTAAACCCGAACCAGATGTAATATTTTTGCGTTTCTATTGTAGGTCTTACATAAAATGAAATACCCACGTCTGAATTGATAACAGCTTTCTACGGATTAACTATGCTTGAAGAAATCCCCCGAGAGAAAGAGAGAGAGAGAGAGAGAGAGAGAGAGAGAGAGAGAAAATGTTTTAGCTAGTTTAATAGTAATTGGTGTAATGATATTTTCTTAATAGAGGGTCAACTTTACGCGACTATTTGTTAAAAAATGCCGCCTTTATTTATCGAGAAACCTGTATGCCTGATTATGTTTAAATTGTATAATCGTTAAAATATGACTTTTTTCTATGGGTCTCCTCTCTATAGTATAGGTAGCTACAAGCTCTACAAGGCTACATTTCAAATATGCCGCGTTTAGTGAGAATCTGAGGTGTGTATAAATGGAGATACGTTAGCGAAAAGGATGGAATCTCTGAAATTTGTCACTAAAATTAGTGACTTTTCCTTTTGACATAAGATTTACATTTTATTGACAGATGTTTGTGGCCTGGATCCATTTCCTTTAACTACGTCCATTAATGTGTTTTTTTTCTTATTTCTATATCCTATTATGTATTCTATTTTTTCAATTGTATAATTTTAGTTTCATGATGCATTGGTGTTCTGCTGTAATAAATAAAATAAATAAATAAATAAATATCTTGGGACATCTTACACAAATCAACCTAGTCCCACGGTAAGCTCAATTAAGGCTTGTGTTGTGGGTACCAGGCGACGATATATATAATAGATAGATACGTATAGATACTTAGATACATACACATCCATGACCAAGGAACAAACATTTGTGATAAATAAATACACAAAGAATGCCCTCGCCGGAATTTGAACCCGGAACCTCCAGCTTCGTCAGCTTCGACATGTAATTGTAAAATGTAATGCTGTAGGTATTTAATAAATAAGTAATAAATAAATAATTATAATGCAGTCCCCCACTTGCGCCCATTTCGAACATCAAAATGGAACGCACGCAGCCCGTGATGCTCCCCGCATCATCCGCCGATGATTTTGATATTTTTTGTGGCACAATTTGATTACGGTGTGCGGTTGATTGCAGCCGGCATTAGTGCGCCTCGTAACTCAGGCGTCGAATAAATCTCACAATTTGCTCCGTTCCACGTTATAGTGTAGTTTTAATGTTATCTCCATTATCCTATTAGGTCAAAATGTTGCCTGTCAGTTTTACATAGGATCAATAGGATAGGGCAATCAACGTGCTACCTCCGTAAGCGGATTCTGGCGCTCAAGGTTATACGAAGACTAATATCGCACCACATTGCGCAAACTCTTAGAATTGACATACCTACAGGGTGGAACGGAACGACGATCCTTAACTTTCAGTAAAGTAACCAACTTCGCAATATCTTTAAAAAAAATTAACCCCTCATACAAAGTGCGTGATTAGTTAGAGTTCAATAGTAGGTATGGAAAAGTAAATTTTCCATGTACGTTTTCGATGTTGGTCCCATACTGAAAGTTCATCGTAATGGTTGGTAGACTCGGTCGGTAGTGGGAAGGATCGTCGTTCCGTTCCACTCTGTTTATGTATGTACGAGGTATTAAGTATAATATTTTTTTATTTGACCTCACAAAGGATATAGCTACCTAATCTGAAGCTGCTAATGATGCAATCTGGTGTATCAGAGTCTACGAAATTCTAACTAAACTGGCTGTACATCACTAAGTATACATAGTATACATACTCCTTTCCAGCAGAGACATGCTGACATGTCCCCGAGACAACACACACACACACACACACACACAGCCAAAGTCATCCAGGAATTTTCGTAAGTCTCAGACATAACTTTGTGTGATTACACAATTAAAGTGTTATGCGTTATGCCGTTTCAACGACACAATTACTTTTAGTTTATTTTAATACCACTGGCCCACAGCTAACTTACTTCACACCTGCATTTACTAAAGAACAAAATTTACCAAGGAATCACTCACGCTTTTTCCGTGGTTTCATTAAAGATAAGGATTAAAATCGTATGTAAAACGTAACGGACTTAGGACCTTTTGGTTGGCAAGGAAGGAAATTGCTTTGAGTTCCTTGGAAGACCAAATGAGGATGACTCGAATTACGTCTTCTGGTTATTATTTCCTGCAAAAAATTTATCAAAAATCTCAAATCGAAACCTTATGACCTCAAGTACGTTCACAAGGCATTGATTGTTATTTCATCACAGGTTTCTATTAAACTACAGCAAAAACTCTTATAAGCCCGGAATATTTCAACAGATATCGATATTAAGGCTCTCCGATCTTTTATTGGATAAAATTATGCTGACGTCATTGTTCCGGCGCACGATTCGTCTTGCGACACAGGTGTTGAACTTCTAGAAGGGTATTTATTGTTTTTACTTATATTAGATACCTACAATGAATTGAAATTGTGGGAAACATTTATTTCAGGCAATAAAAGAACCGCGCGACATGTTTCGGAGAGCCTAGGTCTATAATTATCAATCACTGCGAAAATTTAAATTTAATTAAAAGCACATAGACATCCATGCTTGGCCTTACTTGGTACGAGTCTCGGATTTATCTGAATTCTGTGGGTCCAGGAAATCTTATAATATAATAGGTACCTACTTATTTTATAGCCACTGCGTCGAATTCTGTTCGAATAAAAAAGGGGAACTTATGACTAAATGTTTACTTTCTGTACTTGGCCGTGACAGGTCACAAAACTATATAATTATCAGAAATATTTACCGTATTATTGACTGATGGTATGGTACATCCAGCGCCTTTAAACATCCACGACGGATAAAGAAAAAAAACCGGCATTCATTAGTCGTCATTGAAAGCTCACCGGCCGACTTTACTCCTAATAGTTTTGTTTTACAATCCTGTAATTATTCGGGCAGCATTCAGATAGACATCAAACTATATGGAATGCTATTAATTAAGATTATTATTATCCATCGTGGGTATTGGTTTGATGGTATTGGATTTATTTGTGAGAATGATGAGCACGATATCTAAAAGCCGGCATAGAGAGGTGGAAAATGCGTGGTGACGTGCAAGCGGTGTGGCATCTTCTATGACATTTCCGACAGTACAACGCGAACGCCACGCACACGCACACATGCATCTGGTGTGGCATGGCCTTATGAGTTCCTAATTTACGACCACAACTCCTTAGTTGTGGTCGTAAATGGTCGTGAATGGGCTTTACATAACTAGGTATACTTGTTTTCAAATAGTACACATACATCATCAGCCTATCTCAGTCCACTGCTGGACGTAGGCCTCTCCTATTAATTCTGCGTATAGACGCATTACGGTGCATTCAGATCAAACGAGCATTCGCTATTCTAACCCCCTACTCTACGAAATTCGATCGTTACGTAAAATTTGTGTATTTCGTAGAGTCGGGGATAGAATAGCGGATGCTCGTTTGGTCTGAATGCATCTTTAGGCGGTAAACGCCCATAATCGCCACGCTGGACAAGCGGATTGGCGATCGCAGTAATGTGTCCACTATGATGACGCTGCTGCTGCCCGTCATCAATCAAATCAAAGAATGGCCAGTGACACTTCAATCCCTTAGTCGACTCTTACGACTTCCGCGGGAAGAGTTGGGGTGGTGACAAATGTATTTTTACTGCCGTCACCACACGGCAATATACATGTTCGGATTATATTTTAATTTTTTTAGCTACTTCTCGTGCAATACGTCTTCATACTTTATGGGCCCACACTACATTATCTTAATATCCAAAACATTGTCACCGGCACTAATAAAGTCTGCTGTTTATCGCCGCGGCATATAAAAGCTTCTTATCTGTTTAATTCTGAGACTTCGATTTAAATTATCTTTTGCATTGCCATTCTGGTGCTCATTAAAATGTTTACGAGGGCGCGTTAGCTTTTTGTAATCAATTTTAAATAAAAAATCGAGTAGGTATTTATGTAACTTAGCTACAAATTCAAAATTGAAATTAAAGTGTATGCATGACTTTGTAGTCTAGTAGTAGTAGAAGCCGTCATGTCCATATTATTGCGAACATGACGCATATTATACTTATATAATATTATTTGTCCGATCTCTGGTTATCGCTTATCGTATACGATTACAGAATACCATCTTGGCTAGGCCTGCTGGCAACTGTACTTCTGACCCCTTCATATTCCAACCTTTCGATGCTGACTGTACTATCGTACTTCGTCGGGCATCCGGCCATGTCGAATTGATTCTAACCTAACTTCGCGCTGCATCTGTCACTTTTCAACAGCTTAAAAATAAAATGTAGGCGACAGAGACGGGTGTTTTACGAGCGATAAAAAATAGTGATCGCTCGGGTGGAACTAATCGAGGACCGGACTGTGGGTTATTTTATTATTGTTATTGTCTTTGATCTTCGCGATTTGATTGAGCGTTAAGTCGTGGTTATAATAAAAATGAACTTTATGCGATGGAATTCTGAAGATGGGCGTGGATTTCATCATATAGTAGATATTTTAAAATAAAAGAAAAACGAAAACATGCTAACCTGATTCCCGACAGCATTATCTCTAATAAACATCTATTAAACAATTAATTGCCGTGTGGTGACGGCAGTAAGAATACATTTGTCACCACCCCAACTCCTCCTGCGGGTGTCGTAAGAGTCGACTAAGAGATTGAAGTGTCACTGACCATTATTTGATAAAAGAATAATGATGGGCAGCAGCGTCATCATAGTGGACACATTACTGTGACCGCCAATCCGCTTGCCCAGCGTGGCGATTATGAGCATTTACCTCCTATGCGTATATACGCAAAGTTAATAGGAGAGGCCTACGTCCAGCAGTGGACTATCATAGGCAGCTGATGATGATAATGAAACAATTAATATTGAATACGGTGATACCTACCGTGGTCATCGTTTGTCTTTATTGCCGTCTAATAAATATATATGCCTAGGGTGAAGGCACCAATCATGGACATGTTAAGGTCGCTGATTTGTTATTTTTTTGTTTACGGGCACCTTTTTTTAATAATGTAAACTATGGATTTTGTTTTTGACAAAGACATATAGGACAAACGTTTAAATAGGGCAAACATATCTAAAAATTATATGCTCTTTGTAAAAAAATTGTTTTTTTGGAGACTATTTAAAACACCAGTAATGTACAACACAAACTCAGTAATGGACCACCATTTATGGACAGTACCAGTTATAGACACCCATTTACTGACATGTTATCACCATTAATAGACATCCATTGTTGGACAGTGTAATGTTTGTGAAATTAAAATACAGACAAATATATCTCAAATCAGTTTCATTCGTATAATTATTCACATTTTAGCCTGACCCATTTGCTCGGGTGTATAATATTTCTTTGGCGGCATCTAAGATAAAATATAGAACACCATTTATGAACACCTTCAAATATCCAGTCTTGGACACGTTGTCCATTATTGGAAAAGAAATTCCAATCTCAAAACCATTTACGTAGTTTTATTTAGCACCACAAAATAAATAATTAAAATCGATAAAATAAAAAAAAGTTAAAAACAATAACTTTGGACACGTGTCCATTATAGGATTTCATGACATATCAAAACCAGTAATGAACAACATCAAACAAAAAAAGAAATACCTAGCATTGCCATAATACAATTAGCTCATTTGCCCCTTCATTCCATTCTATTCTTTAAAATAATAACACATATTCATATACCACAACACTAACAACACAAAATGTAAAAGTATCTAGTTACCTCCTTAACGATTTTGGTAATAAAACTGGGTTTTAAAAGTAATACGCCGAGCAGCTACATTTCACTCGGCCATCATTTTGAAAGGAAACGGCCGATTCATTTGACGTTGTCATTATGACAGCGTAAGGGTGTATGGGCTATGGCTAAGTGTTGCTTGTTAAAAAAATAAGTACCGTTTGCTTAATATTTTGAGTAACAGAAAAATATGTCCATAACTGGTTCAATGTCCATGACTGGTGCCATCACCCTATAAGACCGAAAGGGACAAACAATACTTAAGGCCAAGTCACACCGGATGCGTGTATAGCACGGTGCGCGTTGTAGTTTTTGTACAGAACTTCTATTTAATAAATTGAAAAAAACTTAAAAGTTCAAGTTCTTTAATGCTAATAAAACACACGGAAAACATAAATAATACATAATACGAAAAGAATTGAAATTGTATATTACATAAATTAAAAATTGTCATATAAATTAAAAAACGAATACACGAAAATCATCCAATACTACAAAAAAAAAAACAAATTAAGTTTTTGTGTAAAATTCCCGAACGGAATAAAAAGCAATAAAAAGTCAATTATGAAATCATTGTCCTTGTCAACCTCCATAGCCTATAGTGACCCTGCCTACGAAGCTGGAGGTTCCGGGTTCGAATCTTCGAATCCCGGCGAGGCCATTATTGTGTATTTATTTATCACAAATATTTATTTCTTGGTCATGGCTGTCTATTTATGTAAGTATCTTTTATTTCATTATCTTCTTTTAATATTTTTATTCAGACACAAATTAACAATTATAGCAACTGAAAAAAACTAAATATTAAATAACAAAACTAAATGAAATTATTAACTAAAAACTTATATATAAAACTTGTAAAATATCCCTACAAAGTACACTTAAATAAAAAAAAAAAGGCTTAAATAATAAATAAAAAATCTAAATATGGCACCCTAGGCCAATGCCTAGGGGGCCATATTTAGATCTTTTATTTATTTATTTATTTTTATTTATTGTGTCAAAGATCTATATGTATATCTGTAAGTATCTATATGTATATATCTATTATATATATCGTCGCTTGGTACCCCATCACAAGCCTTAAAATTAAATGAGCTTACCGTGGGACTAGTAGGCTTATGATGGTACCGTGTTTAATCGTTTGTCGTTGTTGACGTCAGGTTCTAACAAGTATGTAAGTGCGATAGTGATGCGTAGCACGATAAATAGATAAAACGGGACCATCATAAGCCACTAGGTCGATTTGTGTACGACGTCCCAAGATATTTATTTAACTTTTTGACAAACAACTCATAAGAAGTGGTAAAGAGTAGTCATTTGGCAGTACTCAAACGTGACGTCACTTTTGAGTATTTCATATAAAATTCCATAGTGGTGATCGTTTTGACAGTTCGAAAAAAGATGCTGATTTGACTTGCCAGTCATCATGCCTATTGTAAATTGTAACTTTATAAAACGCGGCCCTGCGGCCCTACCGCGAAAAACGATAGGCCCCGGCCACATGACCACGGTGCGGCGTCGTAAACGTAAAACGGCGCGGTGTCGTGGCATTGCACGTTATCGCACCGTGGGAAATTACGACGCGGCGTCGTGGCATTGCACGTTATCCCACCGTGCGAAATTACGACGCGGCGTCGGGCAAATCCACGTTGTCGCGACGGGCAGTTTAACGTTGCGGTGCCGTGTGGAGTAGATGCAAGGTGCGGGTGTCACGTTGTACCACGACGCCGTACCTTCTCATACTTCTCCAAACATTTTTGCGATCAGTCTGCAATTCGACATGGATCCCATAACACGTATTCTGCTCTTGTTACTTATAAGAAGAAACATGAAGAGAAATCAAAGGAAAAGAAAATATTGGATAAATCCATATCTTTCTATTATGAATCATGATGGAAGTCATTTCATAAGGAAGTACAAGGCACTGAAAACAAGTGATCACAAGTTTTATGATTATTTTAGAATGTCTGTGTCAAGTTTTGAAGAACTCTTATGGAAAATATCACTTCGTTTAAAAAAGCAACACGTAATGCATCTACTCCACACGGCACCGCAACGTTAAACTGCCCGTCGCGACAACGTGGATTTGCCCGGCGCCGCGTCGTAATTTCGCACGGTGCAACAACGTGGAATGCCAAAACGCCGCGCCGTAATTTCTCACGGTGCGATAACGTGCAATGCCACGACGCCGCGCCGTTTTACGTTTACGACGTCGCACCGTGGTCATGTGGCCGGGCCCATTCGTAAATTTCGAGGATTTGTCTCTCTCACTCTAATGATGCCTTCGTTTGAGTGACATAGAAAAATCCTCGAAACGAATTTACGAATTTCGATTTTCGCGGTAGTACGTAAGCCAGGTCACGCGCACGTGCACGCCACGCAAGCGGTGTGCCATGTAATATCACATTTAAAGTATTTAAACTCGTAACGCATATCATATTATTTTCTTTAAACCTTATTTTGAACCTTGCTGTGTAGGGATTAGTGCTGAATTTCGCTTCTATGTATAATGTAAAATCAAATAAACAAAAAAATGCGACGTTTAAGTGCATGAAAGGTTTAAATTTCATTGAAGTGGATTTAGTGGAGTATACAATCAAGGGCATAAATATGTATACACTTTTTTATCTTATGCCGTTAAAATGAGGTGCATAGTGTATACATATTTTTGCCCTTGACTGTACATTGTAATGTACATCGGGCCTTACGAGGTTATAAAAGTTACAACGCGCACAACACGCACATTCGTACGTGCACGTGCTGCACACGGACCCGAGAGCCTAGTGTAGGTAATAACTTATAAAAAACGTCTCGATCGCGTTTACGTTTTCATCGTCATTTGTATGAAATTGACAATGAAAACGTAAACGCGATCGAGACGTTTTTTATAAGCAGTGGTCGGATATCCCGGTGCAACACCAGGGGATACCAAGTAGAAAAGTTAATATGGATATGACCTAAATTCCCGGGTTTAGTTTGAAAAAAAAATTAGATCTGATAGGTATACTTAAAAAGGCAGCTCAAATTGCGAACATAAACGAAATCTTTGGGCGTTTTCACAAACCGTTGTTCAAAACACTTTTTTTGAATTCGGACAAGTTTGGGCTTGTTCGACTCAGGATCACGAGCTCTTTTAATTCTGAAGTGTCTCTTTACAAATTTGCTCCACTGACATTCGTAGAAGTGGAAAGGACTTTTTCGGCGTACAAATAGATTTTAGATGTGAAAAGGAATCGATTGAAAATAGAGAATCTAGAGAAAATAATTATATGCTATTTTAACTTCATAGAACCTATAGTCCGTGGGCTAGTCGGTCTGAAATTAGAAAACGGTATAATTTGGGGGTACCAAGTGTCCTTTTTACAGTAGTAAGACATATTCATAAGGATGTAAAAAAAAGTATGATAGACATCTTAAAGTGGTAGCTAATAGGCATACGGGCTATTTCAAGATTTCCGTTGTATGACAGGTATGGTTAAAATTAGGAGGTACAAATTTTCCTTTTCGCGGCTGTTAGGTAAGCTTATAAAAACGTCAAAAATGCAAGATTGCTATTTATAAGTGCTACCTAACAAAAATGGGGGCCAATCAAAGATGGTGGATCTCAAGTTTTACAAAATCAAGTATATCTCGAGAACTATTAAATATATCTAATTACTCTCTTGAACAAAATTAAAGGCATATCTGTAAGCTTCATATTTTGCATGTACACCATATTGCTAAAACCAACCAATACTTAATTATGACCAAATTTATGAAAATTTCGTGATTTTGATTTTTTTTGTGTCGTGTTTTTACAAAGTAGTCATGACGCTAGAAAAATTAAATATTTTTTTAAAGATAGTGTATTTAATAAGCTTTAATTTGATGTATATAACTTGTTGGCGGTATTAAAAAAAAGACCCATAAAAAATATTTAAATGAATTGTAGTCATAATCCACCGTATACTTAGTGATTTAAGAGGCGATGGAAGTGCCACTCGTAAATAATAGTGCTTATTTCAAATAACCAAGATTGAAAAATATAAAAAACTTAAATTATTTTTTAAAGATAGTATACGGTGGATTATGACTACAATTCATTTAAATATTTTTATGGGTCTTTTTTTTAATACCGCCAACAAGTTATATACATCAAATTAAAGCTTATTAAATACACTATCTTTAAAAAAATATTTAATTTTTCTAGCGTCATGACTACTTTGTAAAAACACGACACAAAAAAAAATAAAAACACGAAATTTTCATAAATTTGGTCATAATTAATTATTGGTTGGTTTTAGCAATATGGTGTATATGCAAAATATAAAGCTTACAGATATGCCTTTAATTTTGTTCAAGAGAGTAATTAGATATATTTAATAGTTCTCGAGATATACTTGATTTTGTAAAACCATCTTTGATTGGCCCCAATTTTTGTTAGGTAGCACTTATAAATGGCAATCTTGCATTTTTGACGTTTTTATAAGCTTACCTAACAGCCGTGAAAAGGAAAATTTGTACCTCCTAATTTTAACCATACCTGTCATACAACGGAAATCTTGAAATAGCCCGTATGCCTATTAGCTACCACTTTGAGATGTCTATCATACTTTTTTAACATCCTTATGAATATGTCTAACTACTGTAAAAAGGACACTTGGTACCCCCAAATTATACCGTTTTCTAATTTCAGGCCGACTAGCCCACGGACTACTAGTAAGCCATAATTCTTTCATAAAATATATATATTTACTCTAATGTGTCTGCATAGGTGTGTCAAGTCTTCATGCTTAAAAATGTTTGATTTTATGTTACATACACGAGGATGTTTAATCCGTAACCAGGTATATTTTTTCTAACTTAGTAATTGATGACCTTAGGAAGACCATGTACCATTTAGTGGTTATTGGATACAATTTTTCTTTAACTTTAAATTAATAAAATTTTGAGGTATCCGCGGGAGACCTCACCTAAAATGTTTAATTTAGGCTGGGTATGGATATTGTTTTAATCCTGATCACGGATTCAAATAATCGGGTATTATATGATATTTCTGTTTTTTTTACGTTCGCAATTTCTTGAAGTGGAACCTATTGTGCCTTAGTAAAAAGCTTCTATTTTTAAAGCTAAACTCTTTTATTTAAGAATATTCATACCAAAAGGTTATTTGGTACTAAGGTCAATATTAAACAAAATTTATAACCTATCTTTTAAAATAATTGTCGAAATCGCATAATAATAAACGCTTGTATGTACATGCGCTTATTTTGCGTTACAAAATATAACTAAACTTTACTGGATGTAATTTTGTGGAATCCCGTGGTATATCCATATTAGTATAATGTTTGAGGTCATTCACCCCTTGTTGCACCGGGATATCCGACCACTGTTTATAAGTGATTACGTACACTCGGCCTTCCGGTGTCGCTCAGCCTTTAGTAGCTTACTGCCAGGGTCGCGTTTTATAAAGTTACAATTTATAATTTTGCTGTTTGCCTCTCTTTCTAGCCAATATGTGCTTGCAAACAGCGAAATTGTAAAATGTAACTTTATAAAACGCGACCCTGATAGGTACGATACTATACGTAGACTATTAAATTGAATATCGGTTGAATAAAACGATTCTAAATCTCGAGTACCTGACTAATGTATGTAAAAGTCGTAAAAACCATGTCGAATGCAACACACTTTAATGTTATACCAACACGCAGTGCAATAAAAAGCTTACGACCACTCGTCAATTTCATGACATAACATTTCTAGCACTATCAGACTATCACTTTGGAAACCGGTATTCCTGCCCTGCAATCGTAAACTTTAGCGTCTGGATATAGTTATTTATTTTTTAGGACAGATGGCGCCTTTTTAACGCGCTAGTGCGAGAAGTGGCTCATTTTATGTCAGGTACAAAATTTCGGAGGGCTAGCTGTACTAAAAAACATCGGACGAGACACTTGAAAAATGAAATTCGTAATTTCGGTCGTGTTTTAATTTATCGTCACTCGATTTGAATTTCATGTTTTTCGCACTAGTATCGTAATGTATTATTATGAGGGCGCGAAGTTGATATGCTAAAATTTGTATATCAAAGTCAAATGATTCTTTATTCAAATAGGAATAATTAAGCACTTTTGAATTAACATGCATAATGGGAAGTTTATAATTTATTTATTATTTTGGACATTCGGCAGTTGTACCTAAGAACTGATATTTGCCTGGATCCAACTTATCTCCGTTTAAGTAATCTTTGTAAAATAAAATCTGCTTCCGGTTCTAACCCTCTACACCACTGACCTGCAGGCTTAGCACATGATTGGTGCGACAGTATGTCGCCGCGAGATAGATCTCCCGTCCTTCACTAGCTATATTAACAAAAGAGGAACGGATAGACTATCTCGCGGCGAGATACTGTCGCGCCAATCATGTGCTAAGCATACTGAGGAGAATCCGGTAAGAAACTCGGCGGGACTTATTTTTTCAAATAGTAATACAACTTACAAATGATATGCATTAAAAAAACTGAAACCTAAGTGATAGGTATCAAAGAGTCTAAATTTGAACCATGCGCGTAGCGAGTGGTTCAATAATCCGAATCTTAAATCTTAGGAATATCTAATTCTCAAGTCGCGAGGGGTGAACAAAATTTTGATCAAATCTGATTCGCAAAAAAAAATCATCATTGGAAATAAGAATGAGGGTCAATCATATCAGTGATGACAGTGATCATTCATAGAAAAAATATGTCTTTCCGCTCTAGTGACATACAAGCAGTCAGGCGGTGCGGTAAAGTACTTTGAAAATTCATTCCTCCACACGTGCCGAAAAGTATCTCTTAGCTTAGCCTTAAAAAGAGCACTTTCTGAGCATTATGCATTGTAAAATAATTGAGAAATCAGTAACGTTTACCGCCGCGGCAAACTCATAGCGGTGGCAGAACAAAAACAATCATAACATTTTACTGATCTCGCCTGCTAATCGGCCATTTTGTTTTACTTTCACTGCAATAAATAATGTTATCCAACTGTTAACTAGATAACGACTGTAATAACACTCTGTTTTACAACTGTTGCAACTATTACATATGATTTCAATTGCAATTATGTCATGTCATAAGACTTGATTGTGAAAGTGTGAAAGATTATTCAATTGGTCAATAAAGGTGTGTTTATTTTAATTGAAAGCGGCATAGACTTTCAATACAATTTTACCAGCCGATTGCTAAATATCTATGGAAATTCTTACACAAATCGACCTAGTACTTCCTTCGTTAAGCTTAAAAGCTTAAATTAAAGATTGTATTGAGGGTTAAGCTAAGCTGTAAGTTATACTGAGAAACGTTTACTATGGGAACAACCCCAAAATATTAAAAAAACCTCTTAAGCGCGAGTTAGCCTCGCGTGGAAAGGACGCTCACGAATATTAAGTTTTCCTATGATATTTTAAAATATTATAGATCCCTTATAGCTTCTCCTATAAACTAAATATCTAAATAAATATAATAATAATAATAATAAGCGTTAATGGGAGCCCTGAACGATTTACTGGAGCCGTACATACGATCCAGTAAAGATCTAGATGATACGCACTCGATCATGTACTGTGGGGCCATCACGGCGTGCCGTGTTGCTCGAGTCAAGTTCCCGGACGCTGACCGTGCACCTAGGACCGCTGGAGGTGTCCCCGCATGGCAGGTGCGGATCGAGCGCCGTATCAACTCGTTTAGGACTCTCATTGCAAAGCTGATCTGCTTCAGGGGGGGCAACAACCGCCCCCGTGTAATGCGCTTTGTGAACCAGGCGTTCGCGGGAACGGGTATTGCACCCCGCGACTACATGGCCAACCTCACAGAGCGCATTGACTTCTTGAAGCAGAAGGTTTATGCATGGGCAAACCGTATCCGTCGCTACAGAGCGCGTGTGAACCGATACGAGCAGAATCGCCTCTTCCAGAGTGACCAAAGGAAGGTTTACCGAAGGTGGGAGGAAACCGACCACCGTGTGTCCGACGCGCGGTTGCCGGATGCTACTGCCATGAGTGATTTCTGGCGTAGTATCTGGTCGGCGCCCGTCGGGCACACCGAGGGTGAATGGATGACCGTTATCGAACGTGAGTGCGAGACCATTGAACCTATGGGGGCAGTTACCATCAGCCCCGAAGACGTTAGTTGTGCTATCCGCACGACTCAGAACTGGAAAAGTCCTGGGCCGGATGGATTGCACAACTTCTGGCTAAAATGGTTTCGATGCTCGCACTCACGATTGGCAACGCAATTCCAACAAGCCCTCGAGCTCGGTTCCCTGCCACCTTCCTTAACAACTGGTGTAACCTTCCTGCTCTACAAGTCCGGTAGTACCACGGAAGCAAAGAACTATCGACCCATCACGTGCTTGCCCACACTGTACAAGCTCCTTACGTCCATTTTGAGAGTAAAAATTAACACGCACATTGTTTCGAACAATGTTTTGGCTCCTGCTCAAAATGGATGTAGGGTTGGGTCCCGTGGTACTAAAGAGCTCCTCCTCATCGACATGACCATTTGCCAGCAAGTCCGGCGTAACAGAGGGGCCCTCTCCGCCGCTTGGATTGACTACAAGAAGGCCTATGATTCGGTGCCTCACTCATGGTTGGAAAGGGTCTTGGAGCTGTATAAAGTTAATGCAACTTTAAGATCCTTTCTCGGCGCTTGTATGAGGCAGTGGACCACAGTCCTTCGTCAACCAGGAGACGGGGATGGCCCCTCTGGCCCGCAGGACTTTATAAGGATCGAGCGAGGAATATTCCAGGGTGACAGTCTGAGTCCCTTATGGTTCTGCCTAGCTCTGAATCCCCTCAGCACCCTGCTGAAGGATTCATGACTAGGTTGCCGGCTTCGGAGAGAGGGTGAAGTCATTTCTCACCTTCTGTATATGGATGACCTCAAATTATTTGCGCCAAACAGCCAAGACTTGTTGGAACTACTGCGAACCACAGAAGTTTTCAGTAGTGCCATCAATATGGAATTTGGTGTCGATAAGTGTGCGGTTATGCATGTGCAGCGGGGGAAAGTAGTAAATTCAACAAATTTACAGCTTTCTGAGACAATGTCGTTCAGATCTATCTCGGAAGCAGAAACCTATAAATACCTTGGTATGTCACAGTCTTTGGGTATTGAAGATATGGGAATTAGACAGGCGGTGAAGGAGCGCTTTTTCAGCCGGCTCACAAAAGTACTTAACAGTCTTTTGTCAGGAGGCAACAAAGTGCGCGCCTTCAACGCCTGGGTAATACCCATACTCACATACTCCTTTGGCATACTAAGGTGGACTCAGACCGAGCTGGACGCCCTGGATCGAAGGGTCCGTACACTGCTTACCACACATCGAATGCTACACCCGCGCTCATCAGTTATGAGATTGTACATCCCGCGTAAATGTGGAGGCCGCGGCTTCTTAAATGCCAAAGACCTCCACAACCGCGAGGTGTACAATCTCAGAAACTATTTCCTTAACAATGAGTGCGAGATGCATCGTGATGTGGTGGCAGTAGACCGGAACCTCACGCCGCTCTCCTTGGCAAAAGAGAACTGGCGCAGACCTGTGGTACTAAGCACCGAGGACCGCAAGGCGGTATGGAAGAGCAAGGAGCTACACGGGCGGTTCTACAAGGCCCTCACGGGACCTGACGTAGATCTGCTCGCGTCGGTGAACTGGCTACGATTCGGGGACCTCTTCGGAGAAACCGAGGGTTTTGCCTGTGCAATTGCTGACGAGGTTATCATGACGAATAACTACCGGAAATATATCCTGAAGGACGGTACGGTCGACATTTGTCGGGCATGCCGCCGTCCCGGTGAGTCACTCAGGCATATTATTTCCGGTTGTTCTCAGATTGTTAACACCGAGTACTTGCACAGACACAACCTCGTAGCCAGGATTGTACACCAGCAGCTTGCTCTTCAATACGGCCTTGTGGGCTTCGAAGTGCCTTACTATAAGTACACACCTGCGGCAGTTCTCGAAAATGGTCGTGCCACGCTCTATTGGGATCGATCTGTCATCACGGACAGGACTATTGTAGCCAATAAGCCTGATATCGTGCTGATAGATCGATCGCAACGCCGGGCAATGCTCATCGACATCACGATCCCCCATGACGAGAACCTCGTGAAGGCCGAGAAGGACAAAGCCAGTAAGTACCTTGACTTGGCTCACGAGGTAACCGACATGTGGGAGGTTGATTCGGCGATCATTGTGCCGATAGTTGTTTCTGCGAATGGTCTCATAGCGAAGAGTCTCGATCAACACCTCAAGAGGCTCTCGCTAGGTGGTTGGGTCAAGGGTCAGATGCAGAAGGCGGTAATCCTGGACACGGCGCGCATAGTCCGGCGGTTCCTCTCCCTGTAGCCCTAACCACTGGCAGCTTGGGCCCGCCCCGCTGCCGGCGGCACCCTAGATTAGGTTTTTTATAATGTGTTTACTTGTTTTGTATTGTTTTTGTATGTTTTATTGTATTTTATTTTTATAAACCTATTATAAATTACCTAATCTAAGATGAAGATGAAATAAAAGATAATAATAATAAGACCGCAGGGCAGCTTGTGGCGAGCTGTTGGGGAGTAACGACCCCACGGACCCGAGTGCTCCCGAGAGTCGGTCAGGGTCCCCGCCTCCGGCGTGTCTTCGTCGGTCGGAGTGGAACCCCAAGGGGACCCGTAGGACTCTCAGCTCTGGCTTGCCTTAACTGGCCGTCCAGAGAGGAGTCGTCAGAGCTATATGCTCCAGGGGTGGAAGTGTAAATTTGCGTAAGTCGCGAGTTGGTGCAGCGGCCGTCAAGCCACTGCGCAGAAAGCGGTGTACACCTCTCTACACTCCTGAGCCGCCTACACCGGTGTTGCCCCTGGCTGTCTCTTGTGACGGCATTTACGGGGGCCCATCTAGTCGGCGGCGAGTCACCGCCTGCCTCGATAGCAAAGAGAAATCATTGTTATGGCAGGTGTCCGGACCTCTTTTCTATAGTTCCATTTCTGATCCATCCATCCTCCATCACCATAGCCCATTAGTCATTTCCATTACTTCTCAATAGTCTCTATACGCCTGCTGGGACCGGTTTACGGATATCTATTGATGTGCCCGTGAATGGGTTGCAGCAGGTGTACAACACAGCAAATTTCTCCAAAGGGCCTCTACGTGTTGGATCTGTATCCCCGCGCAAGCCTATCAAAAAACCGGGATTTGTAAGCCCGTGATCCCCAAGGAGATACAAACATAATAATAATATTTATAAATTAAATAAAGGAAATAATAATAATAAGCACCGAGGACCGCAAGGCGGTATGGAAGAGCAAGGAGCTACACGGGCGGTTCTACAAGGCCCTCACGGGACCTGACGTAGATCTGCTCGCGTCGGTGAACTGGCTACGATTCGGGGACCTCTTCGGAGAAACCGAGGGTTTTGCCTGTGCAATTGCTGACGAGGTTATCATGACGAATAACTACCGGAAATATATCCTGAAGGACGGTACGGTCGACATTTGTCGGGCATGCCGCCGTCCCGGTGAGTCACTCAGGCATATTATTTCCGGTTGTTCTCAGATTGCTAACACCGAGTACTTGCACAGACATAACCTCGTAGCCAGTATTATACACCAGCAGCTTGCTCTTCAATACGGCCTTGTGGACGTCGAAGTGCCATACTACAAGTACACAACTGCACCAGTTCTCGAAAATGGTCGTGCCACGCTCTATTGGGATCGACCTATCATCACGGACAGGACTATTATAGCCAATAAGCCTGATATCGTGCTGGTAGATCGATCGCAGCGCCGGGCTGTGCTCGTCGACGTCACCATCCCCCATGATGAGAATCTCGTGAAGGCCGAGAAGGACAAGTCCAGTAAGTACCTAGACTTGGCCCACGAGATAACCGCCATGTGGGATGTTGACTCGACGATCATAGTCCCGATAGTCGTTACAGCGAACGGTTTAATAGCGAAGAGTCTCGACCAACATCTTAAGAGTCTCTCGCTAGATGGCTGGATCAAGGGTCAGATGCAGAAGGCGGTAGTCCTGGACACGGCGCGGATAGTCCGTCGGTTCCTCTCTCTGCGGCCGCTTGGGCCCGCCCCGTTGCCGGCGGCACCCTAGGTTAGGTTTTTTATAATGTGTTTATGTGTTTTGTATTGTTTTTGTATGTTTTATTGTATTTTACTTTTATAGACATTTTTATAAAAAGCCTAACTTAAGAAAATTGATAAATAAAGAGAATAATAATAATAATAAAATACTTTATTGCACACTACAAAATTTTGATAACAATAAAAACATTACATAATTTGATATAGTAGGTAGCAACAGGCGGACTTATCGCTAACAAGCGATCTCTTCCAGACAACCTTCGGAAAGCGAGACAATGAATGTAATTAAGTTTACGGGCGGTGCAAAAACGAAACAAAGGAAAACAGCTAAGAAATAACTATCTAATCTAATAATATCGAAAAATACATTACATTAAGATAAAATACATAAACTACACAGATAAGAAATATTATACCAATAAATAGATTACTACATAAAATATGTACATACTAATAAAGGAAATACCGATGAAAACAAAAGGAAATATCTTGGGACATCTCACACAAATCGACCGGGTCCCACGGTAAGCTCAATTAAGGCTTGTGATGTGGGTACCAGGCGACGATATATATAATAGATAGATACATAAATATACACAGCCATGACCAAGGAACAAATATTTGTGATAAATAAATACACAAATAATGCCCTCGCCGGGATTCGAACCCGGAACCTCCAGCTTCGTAGGCAGGGTCACTACCAACTAGGCTACGGAGGCTGACAAACTAAATGTAAGGAACAATTTTTTGTAACAGAAATTATACGAATTAAATTAATCATTCGGATTTTAGTCTGAGTGATTCTACAGTCTCTACCACCCACATTTGAAGCTATATAAAGCCCAAAAGGCCATCCGGGAAGGCACTTTATTAGCGCAATTAAACCTCTTCTCACGTTTCAATTCGTATCCCATTCCTGACGCCTTTCCTGTCAAAAAAAGCAGTAATCTAAAACCGTATTCAAAGGAAAAAGTTTATTATACATCGGGTATAAAGTTGGTTATAGTGTGTGCGCAATGCACAGGTAATAAACTTTTAACATGACAACACGAAATTAAAGATTAAAACAACACGGACAATGATGGCGGCGGAACAAAGGCGGCGGCTCTTTTGATGTCGGCCACACCGGCGTTGCACATAATGCATATGCACGCCGTTGAAATGCTATTGTTGCTATTATTATAATAATTATGGGTGAATATTTGAAGTCTGATGTTTTTATCGGTTGACCTAGATTTGGAGTTAATTTATTTTTAAATAATTATACCTACCTATTAGTTTATAATTTTATAAAGATAGACAATAGGCAATCTTTTGGCCGATATCAAACCTATTTGCGATAGTTTTTGATTGACTCCAAAACACTTAGTTTTTTAGGGTTCCGTAGCCAAAATGGCAAAAACGGAACCCTTATAGATTCGTCATGTGCGTCTGTCCGTCTGTCACAGCCGATTTACTCGGAAACTATAAATGCTACAGTGATGAAATTTGGTGAGAATATGTGTTGTATGCAGGGATCGGATAACGGTTTTTGCTCCATACAAAAGAACGGTTCGAATTCCGTTCTTTTTCGTTCTTCGGTATATAATTTTTTTGTTAATGGAGTAATTGTAAAATATGATGTTAATAATTACATAAAATGTTGAATACTAGATAAAGAGCGTAAAACATTTTAAAATATTGAGCTATATCGAGGTTTTTCTAAAAAACCGGTTCCGATCCCTGGTTGTATGGACCGCTACAAAATTATGATACTATATTGTAAAAAAATAATTGGGGTTGGGGGGCCCTCCATACATGTAACTGAGGGATAGACTTTTTTTTTAGATGTATATAAGCGTGTGAGGTATCAATAGGTTTATATATCACATTTTTATTGTATCTTATAATGATTATTAACACTATTTGGGGTCTTATAATGATTGTTTAGCCTATTTCACCATCCCCGAATAAAATATATCTTATGTACTTAAATTTTCCTTTATATGCCTGAGGCAAAGGATAGTAGTACTTAATTTTATCTGACGGATATATTTGTGCGGGGATTCAAAAACAGGCCATTAGTTTATCTTAGGTCTCTTTACAATTACCTACGCAATCGGAGTGACAGAAATAACGGGTGTCGTAACACACCTACAGCTAGGTAGGGTGGCCAAAAAATATGTGCATCGCCGTTGCCTTGCCTGCAGAGACCCCTGGTTCGAAATCGGGTAACGGCATCTCTCTTTGTGTAATAATAAAAAAATAGGTATTTCTCATCACATCACAGTCGTCACTGGACGTAGGCCGTAGTACGTATGGATGCATTAGAAAGTAAATGCCCATAATGGCCGCGCTGAGCAAGCGAGTTGGCGATCGCAGTAACGTATCCACTATGATGATACTGCTCCCCATCATCAATCTTCTATAAATGAATATTCAGTGACACTTCAAATCCTTAGTCGATTCTTACGACACCCATCCCAAATCTTCCTTAGCCATGATTTTTTAAAATTTATTAACAGTTCAGAACGATCTGGCAAACTGAACTTTTTGAGATATACAGGAGAGCGGGACTAGCGGGAGGGAAATTTCCTATTTTTCTCTTTTGTTATTTTGTAATTGTAGATAATAGCATTAGCCGAAATTCAAATACAGGGGGGGTTTTTGAATCTCATCGGTTTTTTTTCACCTATCTTCAGTGACGTACAGTTATGAGATAAGGATATCATCATCATCATCATCAGCCAATTGACGTCCACTGCTGGACATAGGCCTCCCCCAGAGATCTGGGGGAGGCCTATGTCCAGCAGATAAGGATAAGATAGTGTTAATTAGGTAGAATGTGGCACTAGTCAATCAAAAATGGGGGTAAGGATTATAAACATTATAATCAAATATGAGTGTTGAGAAATATAGCCTGCGGTAGGCTTAGCACAGGATTAGTGCGACAATATGTCGCCACGAGATAAGACTATCCATCCCTCGTTTATTCATATCGTTAGTTAAAGATGAAAAATCTATCTCGCGGCGACATACTGACATACCAATCATGTGCTAAGCATACAGGACTCGTTTTGGGATTCAAATACAATTGGATTCACACACATAATTGTCTTCGTCCAGCGACTTTGTGCCTGAGTAATCGAACCCAGTTAATGCGTTCTATCTGGCCCATTAGCGGCATTTGTAATCCCACGCAGCCTTTAATTGCTTTCAATTAGACGGAACCCGATAAATAATACAGGCGGCGGGTGATCGAATTACTTCGTGAAATTGACTTGTACGGTGAATGGATGTAATGTACTTAAGTTTTTTTCTTACACAGAAAAAATACGGCAATGTACCTTAAGGTCGCTTCCGATACAAAGAAGAAATGATTTTTGAAGAAATTTAATTCGTTGCCCAGTGGGGCGATTATAGGCCTAGATGGGCAAAATGTAATCGACTAACAATTAACGATTAAAATTAACAGAATTAATTGCAACTAACTATTGAATCCACGATTAATCAATCTTAGTTGTATAGAGTTGGACTAACGTAGTTACAAATAAATTTAGTTGCAACTAAATTAATTGCGATTAAATAATGACGATTGATATTTTCAATCGATTGATTAGCTAACTAAATTATTAATCTATGAATGCCTATCTCTGATTATAGGCACTTATGTACTTCATAATGCAGCCATACGCGTAGTTAATAGGAGAGGCTTAGGCCAACAGTGGACTGAAATAGGCTGAAGCTATAAAATACACTTTGCCTACCACATACAAGTATGCGCATCTATACCGGATGTAGCAAAAATAGTGCTGATTCGTTTAAGCAGTTTAACGGCTCGTTCACTACCTATAGATATTCTGATTAGGAAAAAGTAGAAATCTCCACTATTTTTGTTACAAGTTGCAGCAAAAAGCCACTTATTTGTTACAAGTAGGAGCAAAAAACGTCCCTATTTTTGTGATTTTTGTATACTTTTGAATAGTCATTTACGTTAAATGAAAAGAAACCCTTGTTTTATTAGGAATCGTTCCAGAGTAACCTTAACAATGAAACATCGTAGTACATAGTGTTTTCTTGCACGACTTCGATTTTCCCAAAGGACTCCACGCAACCACTATAAATCTCCCACCATTAATTGACGTAGCATTGATCTAAGCGATCGATCAAAACCTCTCGATCTTCAGATGCCTTATAAGAGCTCTTTTAATTAACCCCTCCCCCTTTGCCCCCTCCCCCCACCGGCGCGCGCGCCGCGTCCGTGGCAAATTGCGATACGAAAAAAACTCTTAATGATAGCTTAATTGTACATAATTGTAAAGCCGCTGCTATTATTCTCAGATCTTTATACAGTCTGTTGCCAGCATGCGGGCCTTCGATAACCCGTTTTCATGGCGAAAGCATTATTTGTGGGTGTGTGCTATACAATAATTTTCTAGGATTCGCGTTTTATAAATAAGTAATTTAAATTAATGATGTTGTTTACTACTCAGACGGTGGCAAAAAAGCATACGGCCTGATAAAGCAATTACCGTAACCTATGAACGCCCGTAGCTCCAGAAGGTACAGATGAGCGTTGCAAACAGCTTAAAATTCACTTCCTTTTAACTATGACTATAGGTACTGCTCATAATGCTCCTTTGTCAAAAAAGTGATAAAAAAAACTAAACTATCAATTGGACACAAGAAACCTTAGCCACTCATTTGCTTTGAAATTTTGTTTGAGCTTTATTCCTAAGTAAAATAAGAGTGACAGCTGGTAACCAGAGTTACCAAAAGCAAGTGAGTGGGTAAGCAATAATTTCTACTGAACTTCCGTAAGAAACATAGCAGTGAAATACTGGCGTAAGCATATTGCCTCTTCTTGGAACTTAATTTAATGAATTCCAAAATGTGTGTTTACCAATTTTATTATGCTTAGGGTTTGGTTTAGAAAAACTATCTAATTACTTTTAGAAAAGCCCACTAGCGGTTACACATGGTAGGTACTACATATATATTCGTTTGGTATAACATCTCGTAGATTCACAGGTCTTGCAGTAATGGTGAGGCGTCTTTGTATAAAGAAAATGCGTTCATGCATTCATTATGGCTGCATAGTTGTTTAGGGTTCCGTATCAAAAAGGTTTCTGTCTCTTATCTCATTAAATATATCACAGTTGACTAGATTTTACTGACGACAAACATGAGTGACTGAACGAGAGCGGCATATGTGAAACTAAGTAAAACAGGATAAGAAATAATAATTGAAATGGACTATAATTTTTAGTTGAAAACGGCAACTGACAGACGCTAGAAATATGCACAGAATGTAATGGAACCGCGAAATAGAGGAAATGGACAAGGAAAGATAACCCCACCACTATGTGGGACGAAGGCCAGAACGAGAGATAAAGGTATGGAAGCTTTCTTCGACGAAGAAGAGATGTATAAGAAAAGCTGGCCTTCCACAAATAGGCCTACACAATCGGGTCCAACCGTCTTGATTATTCGTATTTTCGGCATTCGTTCCACATGATCGGGTGGTTGACTAAACTTGTCAGTTTGTATGCACTCGCGATCAAGGCCGTTGGCATCATCCAAATATCGGTTGCGTCAACCGCGTTATACACAGTCTGTTTTTATATCAACCCAATCAAGGATATGATGGTTGGCGGTTGGATCCAATCACATGATCGGAGGAGGAAGGCCTACCTATATAGAGCGGCGACCTATAGAGAGGGGGGAAGGTATACGGAACCCTCTGTCCGCGAGATGGACTCAGACTTGACTGATGGTTATTTAATTGTTGGTCGTGTCGGTGTAAGTTAAGAAATATGACACTCATATTGATTGCGAATTGTTATCGTTTGTGAACAATGGATGTTATTAAATAACATCGATGTGTTGAAAATTCGGTGCATGCAATCGGCGTAACTTTCATATTTCTTAAAGCGAATGCATGCCTGTGTACTTACCTACGTAGGTCTACGTAGGTAAAAAGTACCGGGTCACCTGACTCACCAGTCACCACCCTTATTAAAATGTTAAAAATGATTGTATGTTTCTAATAATATTACGAATATTACGATATTCGTATATAGCTCAATCGCCTCAGGTCATTTAGGTGTGACTAGGGTTGAAAGCAGTGGAACGTAGAACCGATGGGTCCGAAAGGTTCTCGAGTGGCGTCCACGTAGGGCGCAGCGTGGTTATCTGGCAACCGTAGCTGTGACTGTGACTCTGTCTGCGAAGCTGGAGGTGCCCGGTTTGAATCCCGATGAGGGCATAATATCTTTGCGTATCTTAGAAACTTTCATAATCATCATCATCATCTCAGCCATAAGACGTCCACTGCTGAACATAGGCGAGGAGGCCTGGACCTCCACATGTACCGGTTAGATGCGACCTGCATCCTGCGTGTCCCGGCGACCTTCATATTAAAAATTAAATTATTATTAGTAAATTGTAAAGCATGTTTTAGAAATAACTTTTGCTATTTGATACTTTAATGTTCACCTAGGAAGAGCGGAGTCTCCCAACACAGGCATTATTGCTTACAGGGCGACTCCATCCCATAAATCATGTACCCATTGTTTCTTATAAAATAAAGAATTTTGATTTTTTTTTTTTATATGGTCGTCTGTCCATCTTGTGTTGTGGGTGGACGTCCGATGCTGCGTTTGCCTAGCCGTGGTCTCCACTCAAACTTTACTCAACTATTAACTAAGGAATAATCGCCGCGTGGTGACGGCAGTAAGAATACATTAATTTGTCACCACCCAAACTCTTAGCGGAAAAGTCGACTAAGCGATTGAAGTGTGATGATGATGATGGACAGCAGCGTCTTCATTGTGGACAACTGAACATACTACTGCTATCGCCAACCCGCTTGCCCAGCGTGGCGATTATGGGCATTTACCTCCTATTGTGTCCATAAGCATAGCATAGGCAATAGGACCCTTTGTTCAGCAGTGGACTAATATAGGCTGATGATGTGAAGGATTAATGAACTCATAATAGCTTTTTTTCGCGTATTTTTATTTGTATCCGTTGTGAAAGGTTGCTTAACGTGACCGGCCCTAGTAGGCCTAGTTAAGGCCCGGCCACGACATTGGTATAAGGCGACCAGCGGCGAGCGAATCCATGAGTTGGAGCGGGATGCCGGTATGGGTACTCCCTCTCGCACGTATAGTTTTCCGCTAAGCCGGTCGCCTTAGATCAATATCGTGGCCGCAGCATTAAGGTGCATTTAGTTTAGACTAAACGAGCATTCGCTCATTCTATCCCCCGCTCTATGAAATCAACGAATTTCGACGAATCACGTTTTGTGTAACGAACGAATTTCGTAGAGTGGGGGATACAATGAGCGAATGCTCGTTTGGTCTTAATGCACCTTTAACCATTTCATTCCTTAAAGCCCAAAAATCACCCTGTGTATTCGTGGCTCGAACTACTAATTCTAGCAACGATTTCTCAATAGGTAGTATAGGTACCATTATCCAACAATCTTAATAACATTTATACATGCTAATAAATGTTTCAATCTTCTCTCGGGCCGTGCTTTAAATCACAAACAAGATATATAGCCCGGCCAAACGAGTTACAGGCAGGTGTCAAAATGTAAAGCGCTGTCCAGCTATATATCATTGTTATTCGTTATATAATTATTTTAACTGTAATTAAACAACGGCTAGAGATTAAAATATATTTTTTTGTGTCGTAGGAACCGGCGTCTTATCACGCATAATTCTGGCAGAACATTTTTGTCCATGTAAATTTTGGAATCTCTTAAAAATGTATTGATAATAATGTATAATATGTATGTTAATAGTGTACTTACATGTAACTCAAAATCTATGCATTTTTAGTTAAGGGTATATTAGTGATCTACTCGAGATCTCCAAAAAAATATAGATTGGAATGGAACATGATAATAGGATGCGAAAGATAAAGAGTTACATCTGTGTAACGTTACAGTTGAGAAGTGATCTTTCCGCGAAATGAAATTCTGCGCTATGTTGGTTGGGATTGGGAAGTGATATTCGGCAAAATTACTTTCGGCGATAATTTTGAGAACCGGTTAGTGGTTAAAGCTAGCCTTCCATCGATGCGTGGCATAAAGAGAGATAATCTACTATTTCTTTGTGGTAACTTAGTTGTCTTTCTTTAGAACATCTGTCCTATTTTAAAGGACAATGATTCAAATCAGCCATGCAACCCAATCATTCTGACGAAACGGGAACAATTGAATAGCGCAATAAGGTAATAAAATAACTAATAACCAGCTGTTCGGTCCCCAAAAGCAGAAAAACCCCACAATATAACTCCACCAAGTTATTTTTGTAGCTCGCGTCCTTTACGCCGCATACTAACGAGGTTCAAAATAAAATTTGTTGAGGAGTTGTAGTATAGCATTTGTTGTTACTTCTTACAAAAGCTCATTGTTTGCAATTAGAAACAATGAGCGTTAAACAACTTAAATAGTTGCATACAATCCTTTTCTGGCACCTTTATTTGTATGTTTATAAGATTTAAAATTGTATAAACCATGTAGACTTGCATATTATTTGTAATGTATACCTTAAAGTTATTAGATTAAGGTTCAAAATAGTTATGTGCGATAACTTTGCATTGCATGTTGTTTTAACAAAGTTAACCCTAAAACCCTTTGTTGAAAGGAAGTTAAAAAAAAAGGGTGATAATATTTAAAAAGTAGATTACCTAACGGTTTGCATTAGTTAACACTAGACCCTATTAGTAGTGTTACTCGTATATTTTTATGTGAAGCTGTGAATGATGGTTTGTAGGAGTAAATGAAACATGTAAATGAAACAGTGTAAATGAAACAGTGTAAATGAATATCATATATTTGGGATGTGACACACAAGGAAGACAAACGACGGATAGACAGCGTCTTATTTAAATTCTTGTTTTCTATACTATAAACAAGTACGTTCGGTTTACCAAGAAGGTTCCAACACTGGCCCTTAAACCAAACAATCTTGTTTCACAAACTAATTCGTCATACACCTTAATACTAGTTACAATAACTTTATAAAAACTCCATGTACTGAACTTACGCTACAACATTAAACCATTAAAGAAGGTTTAAAGAGTTTAAGGTAGAGAACCAGACAGGTAAAAAGATAAAGGCGATACGTAGCGACAACGGCGGAGAATACACCAGTTCTGCATTTCAGGCTTATCTGAAGAGCAATGGCATCAAGCATCATACGACTGTTCCTGACTCGCCCGCCCAAAACGGGGTTGTGGAGCGCGCTAACAGGACTGTGATACAAGCTGCGAGATGCATGTTGCAAGATGCGGGCCTGGGTAATGAGTTCTGGACTGAAGCTGTCAATACGGCAGTTTATATCAAAAACCGCTGTCCTACAAAAGCTGTCCTGGGAAGCACTCCCGAGGAGAAATGGAGTGGTAAAAAGGTATGTTTAAGTCATTTACGTATCTTTGGCTCTGTGGCTTATGCAATGAACCTTAAAAAGCATTCAAAATTGGACCCGAAATACAAAAGGTACATTTTTGTTGGTTATTGTGAGCATACAAAGGGTTATAGATTAATAGATCGGGAACAACCAACAAAGTGCATAAAAGCCAGAGATGTAACCTTTTTAGAAAATACGTTCATAAAAAAGTTATCAAATGTTGACGTTGACAATGACATTAAGTCAATTGAATTATTTTCACAAAATGGAAATGATGTAAATACAATTAGTGAAATTCAATTGCCTATTCCAATTTCGGTACAGCCAGAAACATCTGCAGTGAGTGAGTGATGCTCAGCGTCTTGTCGATCGAACGAGTACGATCACAATTGACGATTCGCCTAGTTCATGAGAATGTGATGAACCGGCCGATGAGACTTATATTCCAGAGGAGGAGACTACGGACACGGAATATGATAGTTCATCGAGCTTTCTCCATTCGGGATTCTTGGCGGGTACGGCGGATCCAGATGCTCCCGGCACGGTAGGGGAAGCATTGAGCAGTCCACATGCTGACAGTTGGAGGAAAGCGATGTCATAGACCCATTGGAAAGCAGCGAAAAGAGTTCTACGCTACTTGAAAGGTACTATGGATCTCCGTCTAACTTTTAAGAAGAGCAAGCAGCAGCTGGAGGTTACTGGGTATGCGGATGCGGACATGAATGAATAAATGAGCTATTCTCAAAAAAAATTTACATTTGGATCACATCTTCGATTCTTCGTATAAAAATTTGTGGGCTGATAGAGTCAATGACGCTGAGCAAAATTCACCACGTTTCGCAAAATGTCCCAGAAAGTTTGTATGGAACATTCCTTTTCATTGACTCTACAGCCTACTAATTTTTTACAATATCTAAGACGTGATGCAAATGTACAAACTTTTTGGGAAATGCTATTTTTTTCAGCCGTGTGGTGACGGCAGTAAGAATACATTTGTAACCACCCCAACTCCTCCTGCGGGTGTCGTAACAGTCGACTAAGGGATTGAAGTATCACTGACCATTATTTGATAAAAGATTGATGATGGGCAGCAGCGTCATCATAGTGTACACATTACTGCGATCGCTAATCCGCTTGCCCGGCGTGCCGATTATGGGCTTTAACCTCCTAATGCGTTTATACGCATAGTTAATAGGAGAGGCCTACGTCCAGTGGACTATCATAGGCTAATGATGTGATGTGATGTGATGTGTACTTTTTTATTCATACATGTGTTGGCTAGGGTTCACGGCTTCAGGATTTCGTCAAATTTCGCACTATTTGCCGGAGAACTCTGAGATTAGGGTAAACAATGTAACCATATTCAAGTAGTATTGTCTGTCTATTTGGCCACTTTGAGTGCTGCAAAGTATCTGACGCTGACTGTATGTGTGGTCACCACATAAGGAGACACAAACTCATAAACAACTTAACAGGAACGTGTGACAAAATTGTGTAAAAATCAACACTGTTATTTTAGTTAGCACTAGCGTTGCAAATGTTGCAATAGCCACTAACAAGGAAGGGTACCCAACTATCAGACTCCGATTTTATTTATTTTGATATATGTTATAGAGTCGTCTAAATAACTGACACGCATTTTTTTTTAGCTACCCAAACTCAACCTGTTAGGAGAAAATGGCCTACAAAGTAATGAAAATTTACCAAACCTTTTAATTTCTAAAAAGAGTTTTGTTAAAAAAATTGATTAATTACCTACGGGTTTCGTTATATGTTTGAGAACATGAATAAAGAATGGGGACGTGTTTTGTCGTTTCAACACAAACTCATTTTTTATAAACACATGTCTGAGAGACTCAGATTTACAGCGTATTCGTTACGCGATCGCGGCGTAATCGCGACGCACTCGCGGCGAATTGGTTACGGGCACGCGACGAACACGCCGCGCGTACGCTTCGCTTTCGAATCGCTTGTAAATCTCAAGTGTGATAAGGCCCTAAAACGCGCACACCACGCGTATGTGCACGTGTTGCACTCGCATCCGATGTGGCTCAGCCTTAAAAGTCCATGTCGCAAGTACATATCAATGTTGATATGTCTATGTCTTGTGATATGTCTATGTAGACATATATTTTTGAAGCCGTCAAGTTCATCTCCATAAAGCCATTGTTTTGCCGGCAGCAAAGGTCACCGGTACTGGCGACAGCTTTCATGTCTTACAACTACGACAACAAACATTTGGGTAGTCGTATCATGAGTTGACTGGCGGTGGTGGCTCAGTGGTTTAGACGTTTGACTTTCAATCCGGAGGTCATGGGTTAAAATCCTGGCTCGTACCAATGAGTTTTTCCGAAACTTATGTACGGAATATCAGATTATATTTACCGGCTAGCTTTCGGTAAAGCAAAACATCGTGAGGTGAGGAAACCTGCATACATCCGAGAAGAAATTCAAAGGTGTATGTGAAGTTCCCACCCAACCCGCTTAGGGCCAGCGTGGGGACTATAGCCCAATCCCTCCCATATATGAGAGGAGGCCTGTGCCCAGCAGTGGGACATTATATAGGCTAAAATATTATAATATATATCATGAGTTGGCATAAGTCGCACTGATACGTTGGAGCCAGTAGCCCTACCCTGATTTTGCAAGTATCGGTAACCTTAGGTGCATTAGACCAAATGAGCATTCCCTCATTCTATCCCTCACTCTACGAAATCAACGAACTTCGACAAATCACGTTTTGTGTAACGAACGATTTTCATAGTGGGGGATAGAATGAGCGAACGCTCCTTTGGTCTAAATGCACCTTTAGGTTTTACACGATACGTATAGGTAAAGCAAGTCATCGCGCTCGCTCCAATATGTAATTGTGAGTGCAAGCGCGATAGAATGTTTTACCTACGTATCGAGTAAAACCTGGCCGCTTACTCAATAGCTCAATACTCAATACGTAATGCATTATATTATCGCACACGCACGGACATATTGGAGCGAACACGATGGCCTACTTTACGTATCGAGTAAAACCTAACGTTACCGATACTTGCAAAGTCATGTACGGCTACTGCAACAATCGTGACAGTACATATTCAAATATAGATCTTATAATCATATACAGTTCACGCTCTGCCGTGTGCCGTCCTTAGCATTGATATGCGCGTCGTCACCTGCAGTCGTGCTATGGAAATGGAGCCTTAAGGATGGTGCACACCGATAAATATAATTAAACGGTTCAACTCACGTGTTTAGTCTCTACTCGCGACTGGTTTCGGAGAGCCTAGGTCATTATCAAGAACCGAGAACGTGTTAACGTGCGTAGGGACTAAATACTACATGGGAGTTTAACCGTTTAATTATATGTATGAATATGTATTTATATCTCACGATAGTGCCACTTTTTAACCCCATCCACCCTGACACTGGATCTAGGTATGCCTAGGTGCCCCTCCTCAACGAAAATTTAAATCCGCGTCTGTTCCTCAGCCTATGAGTTAGGAGGTAAATGTCCATAATCATCACGCTGGGCGGCTTGGCGATCGCATTAACATCCACTATGTTGACGCTGCCGCCCATCATCAATCTCCGATAAATAAATGGTCAGTGACACTTCAATCCTTGCTTTGATTCAAGCCGTGTGATGACGGCAGTAAGAATACATTTGTCATCACCCCAACTCCTCCTGCGGGTGTCGTAAGAGTCGACTAAGGGATTGAAGTGTCACTGACCATTATTTGATAAAAGATTGATGATGTGCAGCAGCATCATCATAGTGGACACATTACTGCGATCGCCAATCTGCCCAGCGTGGCGATTATGGGCATTTACCTCCTAATGCGTCTATACGAATAGTTAATAGGAGAGGCCTACGAAGGCCTACTGCCTCCAGCAGTGGACTATCATAGGCTGATGATGATGATCTACTATGATGACGCTGCTGCCATCATCAATCTCCGATAAATAAATGGTCAGTGACACTTCAATCCTTTAGCCGACTCTCACTCCCACGGAAGAGTTGGGTTGGTGAAAAATAGATTCTTACTGCGCTCACCAAACGGTACACTGTAGTGTATGCCGCCCTTTATAGTTTGGGGCGTTTGACACCCGGTAGGTTGACGGAACATTCTTGATGAGGCTATTAGACTGTCAATAAACTTAGAAATGTGAACGGAACAATTTATGATATTGATATCGCTGTCGCTTTCCAACTATCATTAATTTTATACTATGGCATGACTGAGATGGCTTCAAAACCTTTGGAATACGGAATACCACTGGCCCCTATTATAAATTATACAGCGTGTGTTGTGTTTTGCAATTTCCTCAAATATCACATTGTAGAGTAATTAATGTAAGCTTTTTTGAACACATTTTTATTCCTTTTATTAAAAAATTCTGTCTTAAGTAGGTATATTTTTTTATAAAAAGTGATTCAGCATGCAATGTATCACCAGTATCACCACATTATTGAAGTCAAGTGTAAAAATATGTATCGAAAGAATACTCTTGTAAATATGTATGTTGCGACGTTCTAATTACACAGAGGTATATTTTTGAGAATTTTTATATACACCTTATTTTGCCTTCGACTGTAGTCGCAACTATCAATAGGTAGTCTATTCTTGCATGTGTCACATTAGTGTACGATTTGAGGTGAGGTGATATTAAACATACATGCTATATATAAGGTCCTAATTTATTAGATGCAGATATTTTTACAGCTGATAGTACACGGTCTCTAGAGTATATTAAACCGTGAAACATTATAGCTTTTACCATGTTTTTTTTGGAGAAAACGGAAAAACAAATTTGCTACGTAAAGACACCCTGTTTATGTGATTATAAAACTCTTTGAACAGATTCTCGTACTTCTTTTACGTACTACTTAACTGGAACTGGCCACTTCACTTCGATAAATTAAATACTTGATTGTCAATGTCTATGTTATTTTCCGTTGGATTGTGTCGTTTGATGACATGACAGACAGTGTTATTGTGACATGTGATAATACACATGATGATTTTTTTTAGAAGAAATTATAATTCATTTTTTGTAAGGAAAATGAAATCAAAAAAGTTACATGAAAAGATTTCTTAATTTATATTTAAAGTTAATTATTTTAATGTAAAGTATCATGTGTTAAAATATCTGCAACTAATAAATTAGGACCTTATAATATATTGGAAATCCACAATATTATTTTCACCACACTGCTCGTAAACACGCTGTTTGTCCTTCAATTTCAGAGCGCAAAACTGTGTTTTAATCTCTAGAGGTTAATGTATTTTTTTTTTATCTTTTGGATATACTAAAGCAATAACTTATACGGCCTGAGAGTGCAATAAGCTTTTTGACGTTTGAACTAGACAGTACGTTCGAAAACTCAATAGTTTCAAACAAATTCATACACATGAACCTTTTATAATATTATATTCAATATGCTAAAATCCAAATTAAATAGCACATTTTGCTATAAAAGGCTTTTAATTAAAAGTTCTAAAAATACGACAAATAAAAACAATAGGAAAATGAAAGTGTTGACATTATGCAAATTTCAGAAAGCATCCCAATATTTTTTTCTTTTAAAATTTAAACGAGTTCGGTCGTGTTTTGTTTTCTTTCACTCTTAATTCATTTTCAAGTTTTCAGTTTTCTCTCCGAATAATATATAAATCACAGAAAAATCGCTAATAACTACATGAGTCTCATTTTGGAATTATCCAGAATTTTTAAAAGCATTGCCACGCCAAGATAAATATTATTGAGGTTATAGTTTTATTATTTGTTGATTTATTTATTTTTTGGAAGTTGAGGACTTGCAAATAAATACCTTCTAATTTGTTATGTTTGAGTTTTATTTCGCATGTTTCCTCGCTTTAGTGTGGTGAAAAATGTTGTGTTTCACTCGGCAGCAAAGCGAGAGTTAAACAATCACTTTGCTCCCTAGTAAAACAAATAACTATTTCTGATTCTTTTTCATCACACCTGTTCGGTAAGTGCGCCAATGCGCTGCGGCGATGCGCGCCGTAGATGCGTCATTACACCCTAGGGCTGTTAAGGATTTTCATACAGCATTACGTCGCACTAGCGCGGCGCGCGCCGCCCCGAGATTTCATCTCTGATTTTGAGAAATGATTTAGACAATCTTAGAGTAGTTTTGTGAAAATATTGTGACGAAAAACATTGTGTGTGCCACGGGCGGTACAAAAGTTATGAACTCGTGTGAAGTAAAGCCCGCGCCTTCGGCTTGGGCTTTACTTTCACACTCGTTCGCAAATTCTTGTTTACCGCCCTTAATACACAATGTACTATTATTGTTTACCGTTGTAAAAATGTCAAATACGATACTACACATAAAATGACCTTGAAAAAAAATCGATCTTGTCCCACGGTAATTAAAGCTTTTACGTAAGTACAATAGTATATAAACAGTCTTAAATAATGAGCCTTTGTAAAAGTACAACCCGCTAAGAAGCTTGCCATTCAAAATACGAATCCCGATGAAAGTTGACAACAGTTAAGGCTGTGTCTCCTGTCAGATACAACTTTTTTTTAGACCACAGACCGTATAGCATACAGCCAACAAAAACTGCCCAGTAGTGATGTACCCACTCAGCGGGAGACTACATTAACACCTATTCTCTCGGCATGCATTCTGTTCCATTTGCGTTTCAAAACGTCATACGTACAGTACTACTCCTTGTTTAAGAAACTGATTATCGATTGTATAATTATTAAAGCAAGGTTTAAAATAGTAATTTCAAAGACGTAAGAATTTAAAGGTGTTGATGAATTTTTGGAACTGAGTACAGTGTCGTGTGAGTTGTAAATGTATTTTTTGGTTGTGTAATTATTAATTACAGCCTCTATAATGTACCATATAGGGCGTATAATATGTTAGGTGTATATAATTAACAGTGTTGGGGTTCATTACATTTTTTCATCAATATCGTAAATGTAAAGGGTTTGACACTGATGTTTTATTTCAGCTAATAAATTTTAAATATCATGAGTAATCTGTATAATTAGGTGTGTGTATTATTATACGCAAAAAATTTCATTAAAAAAGTGGTTTTGTTAGTGTTATAGAATTAGAACTAAAACCGGAGGTAGATTAGGTATATATTTAAGTATTTTATAATTTTGATAAGTATTGTTCGTTTCTTGGATCTAAAACAGACCTTCACTATTAGTAGGTGATTGAGGTCAATGATATATAAGTAAAGATACGTTATACTCTAACAAAATGAGCGAAATAAATACTTCCCATCATACACCTACAATTTATTGACAGTTGACATACACCTATCTTCATACTTCAAAATGTGTAAAAGAGATGGCAAAACACATATACTTGTATTAAATAAATAAAAAAGAGACAACTAGCATTTAGCAATCGCGCGTGCATTCTTTTATTGATAAACATTGTTTTATCTTTGTTACTCTCGATCTTAAAGAGCATAAGCTTGTCTTTTTCTCTAAGTCAATCAAAAACGTCAAAATGGCATCCTATTTATTTTCAATACATAATAAAATTGATATGATAATTGCGCATGATGTGTGATGCTAAAGGGCATTTTTGCATTTTATTTTGTGGTTTTCACTATTGTATAACATAAAATGACATTTTAGGGCGCAGTTCATGTGATTTGCGAGAACTCGGCAGTGGTACACACCTCTCGGTAGTCTGGGTATGGGTAGGACTAAGAGCGATTGTTAGAATTATCGCAATCTGAGCGCTTCAATTTTAGAGCCGGTGTAACATATCTTTACTTATTATATCATTGATTGAGGTACTCGAATAAAATTATCGTTTCAATTGCAGAATTAGCGCAGAGTATATTTCATTTGCAGGTATACTTTTTTCAATCTTTCGGTGCAAATTTCAGGTCATGATTAAAACAATTTCATCACAAATATGTAGGTACTTAAAGCCTAACAACTTACTATTTGACCCTCGCCATGTTGCGGATTTTCAGTGACACTAATTTATTTTACTGGCAATGATTACTGTTTGACATCAGGCGTTGAATGTCATCGAATGTCACCGATGTAAACAAAAAGAAAATATATCGCGACTTACACGATTTTATCATAAAAATTCCGAAAAAGATACCAATAGAAGCAAGAAAAATCGTCTTACATACAATAAAATATTTAAACCAAAGAAAGGACGAAGGATTGAATAGTATTCCATTGGAAAATGTTTTGCAATTGGTTACTGACATGACCGGTACTGACACTTTATAGTGCGGTTGTATTTGAATTGGTTAGTTGTTATAATTAAACTTAATAGATTTTATTTTCTCATTTAAGGTGTATGTAGATCGACGATTTAAAATATTTCTAAAAATAAAAATTAAGCGACTTTGCCAACTGTACAAAATAAAGCCCCACGCAAAAAGAAAATTAATATAGATGACTTCGATAAAAGTGCCATACGACATAAAATTCATGAATTTTATGCCGTGCGAAAACAAGTACCAAGTATCAAAACTCTGCTTATCGCTTTGAAAAAAGACATTGGATTTACAGGCAGCAGAGCAAAATTGAAGACGATTATAGGAATAAAGGCCGAACGATTTATAATCGAGGTTGGTGGTCCTGAAAGCGACACAACATCTGACGAAGATCAAACTTCATAGATACTCAATACATAAATATTGAGTATTTGGAATCGGATTTTGACGAATAGGTAATATTACAAAGCTTTGATTCTCTGTTATCAATTTTTTGGTATTACAAATATCAACATGAAGCCAATACACACCATGCTGACTATACATGACGTATGCACATTATTGCCATAGGTAAACTGTTTGTAGCGACACTGTGTCAGGGTCAAATAGAAAGTTGTTAGGCTTTATAAAGTTAAAGCGAACAGAATCGGGTGCTTAAATCTTCGTCCATTACATGGCTGCCAGAATTACCCCAAAATAATTCGTTAAATACCAACAAGCTTCTTAATTAAAGTAAAAACGTAATTCCGGACCAGGCCAGTTGACAACAGGCCAATTATTATAATAAGCATAATTAGTGTAATCGGCGAGCAGAAGATAAACGATGATAACAAAAAGTAATACGATGAAGAAGGATGGCTGTTGCTTGTCCTAGGGTAGCAGTGAAGTGAATGCAGGCAGCAAGGAAAAACATGTTTTTAATAATAAAGAAAATAATTAAAATACACAAAACTATGAAAAACGGATAAACTCGCCTACAATTGTTAAATTTAAATTCATCCCGACGTTTCGAACACTTTACAGGGTTCGTGGTCTAGGGGCGACTGGACCTCGAGCCCTGTAAAGTTTTCGAAACGTCGGGATGAAGTTAAATTTAATTAATATACCTACGCGAGTTTGTCCGTTTTTCACAGTTTTATTTAATGAATAATCCTCGCGGTAACCAAAGAAAACATTAAAATAAACAATAAAAATGAGGCCGTCCAGCAGAATGCCCGTCATGAACTATTGCGATAGTAATCCATTATAATTATGAGGAAGCTGCCTCCACCAGGGTACGCTGATGCTTCCCTTAATACGTTTGATTATAAATATTGGATTTATTCATACAAATCATTTTAACATACTTAACACAATTCGATTTAATTTAACTAAAAGCACTTTAAAACTTCTTTATCTATCTTTGAAAACGTACCTACCTTTAATATTTCCGTATAAGTATTCATTAATATTTTTGTACACCTACCGACCTCGACCTGCAATAGGTAAGGTATAAAAAATAAACAAAAAATAAACGATTTGGGAAAGAGTGAGTTATAGTGTGGCATGACTTAACAAAATAAAATAAAATAGTATCGAATTTCGCGAAGATTTCCTTATTGCTGTAAGTTCAGTCGATGGATTAAAATTTGTATATAGAGTTTAGACTTTAGTTAGACCTTGTTCATCCAAGATTTGCCATTCTCGTCATTAAAATAAACCACAAGACATTCAAATTCTATCTGCGGTCAACCTTTCACGTCTGCATTTTTGTTTGTTTAAAGCTTGATACGTTGGTTTATCAGACTATTTATTAGGTGGATATTAGATACCTACAGAATACCTACTAGTATGTGGTTCAATCGAAAACATTTTTGTGTTAGGTTAGGTACGAAGTTAAATTTTGTGTGACAACTTTTGGCAGTGAAAAAAAGGCGACAAGTTCAATTTATATATATATGAATTTTCTGTTATGATTAAGGCCTTTCAGTCTGGCAAAAAAGAGTAGAAATTAAAAAGTGGCAGTAGTGTCGTCCCGTTTTCTCACGCATATTGATTTGAAAGGGACGACACTACGATGTTGCTATTTTTTAATTTCTACTCTTTTTGCCAGACTGTAACTATGTACAATTTTTGCAATCGACTCCATCGCATTGGAAGTAAATGAAGCAGACGCTAACGTTTACTCTCGGCAAGGATAGCAGAGTCCTCAGCTGCGCACGTCACAGTTTTTGCGTGCGCCCGCGCCGGCATTCCGCTCAAATTGTAGCGGCTGGGGTGACCACGCGGGCAGAGAGACAGAGACACTTTTACCCTCTTGTATCCACTTAGCCTAGACGCGGATCCAAGAAGGGGGCACTTGTCATCCCCCTACCCTCCCGACTCCCGACAGTGGACCCAGGTGCTGTTTTTTAACGATAGAAAAAATAGCTTTCAGTATAAAGTACTATCATTTCATAAGTCAATGCCCCACCTGAACGAAATTCTGGATCCGCGCCTGATTTAAATAAATAAAATAAAATAAAAAAGCCTTTTATTTCTTGCCACTTTATAATAAGAAGATGCATGGTCAAGTTTGAATACATTTAAATCTTAATTAATTCATTAGTTACATGTCAGTTTTCTTAATGTATTTTATTTTCCAATAATTTATTACATAAGTCAATATTGTAGATGTAGGTCAATCCATATAACTATTTAATTTTCTTTTTATATGCAACAACAAGAACCCCTCATCGGGCGAAGGCCTCCTCCAAGGACTTCCACTTTTCCCTTTCCGATCCTTTGTTTATCCAGTCTTTTCCAGCACTTTTTACAATGTCTTCTGTCCAGCGGCTGTGTGGTTTTCCTTTCCGGCGTTTTCCTGACTTACCCTCCTATAAATCTCATCGCTACAAATTACAGACCTTCAGAATAGTCATATGTTAATCATATCCATTACAGTTTTTCCCTATCAGAGGGTTCAAAAACTGATCTTCTTATTCATAAACGTCTCCTAACTCAGCAACGATAAGCGTTGTGACTACTCGAGCAGAGAGACGGACACACAGTTTTCCCTCTTATTCGTAACCGGCTCCTAACCCAGCAAGCTAATAGATATCGTTTGTCCCTTTCGGTTTTATAGACATATTGATAAGACTGAAAGCGAAACTCGCTTATCAGCTTGCCGTGTTAGCGTAGTGATCGGTTTTTTAGGATTCTCCCGGCGGGTATGGTAACTTGAAAAATAAACTTTAACTATATTGCCATATTTCTGTTTCATAAAGTATGCTCTTGTGTGTATAATACAATAGTGGTATATAAAATTTTATACTCACACCCGTAATTTTTATATACGCGAAATCCCGCTAGGGGGCACCCAAAAAACCTATCACTGGTTAGCAGACACATATCCCTTTTCACATATCCGTCTGATAAAATGATCTTTTACTAGCATTGTACCTAGGAAAAGTTTCATAAGTTGTGAAACTTGCAAAGAGAATGTTCTCGGCATTTTAAATTTTACAAGCAATCTAATCATGCTAAACCATATTGTGTCATACTTCCTGGCGGTGACATGGTGGCGTACAGTATTCAAACTAACATCAATAAAATGTACATGAAATGTACGAAATTGTACGCTAATTTAAAAAAAATGTACTACACGTACGAGACGAGAAAACGGTGTTAATCTGTCACCGCTAGGAAGCATACTTCCTGGCGATGGCGGGGGCTATTTATTTTGTTATGTTACGGCCGAATTTTCAATGGGCTTGTCTATCAGAAAATATGTACGAGAAATGTACATTTTTTTTAATTAGCGTACAATTTCGTACATTTCATGTACATTTTTTTGATGTTAGTTTGAATACTGTACGACACCAAGTCACCGCCAGGAAGTATGACACACCATATTTTGTGCCTTGTTTACTCAACTGTGAAATACAATATTGTTCATAACACTTTGTTCTAAGTTCTCATGGAATCATTCTCAATGAGAACTTACTCTTAAATTCTCACGAAAAAACTCGGAAATTTCCGAGTATATTCCCGCAATTTTGAGAATGTTCTGCAATTTGTACATTGCTATATTTTACCACGCGGGCGAGAGACAGAGTATACAGGGTGTTTTTTTTTCGACCGTTCAAATTCTACGTAGTAAATGTGTAGGTCATACTCACCAACTTTTACTATGGGGACAAAGTCGAAATCGCGAAAAAAAAATCAGCTGTTTCATACATTTCGGCCGGCGTAATGCCGCCAATTTGTATGAAACAGCTGATTTTTTTTTCGCGATTTCGACTTTGTCCCCATAGTAAAAGTTGGTCAGTATGACCTATACATTCACTACGTAGAATTTGAACGGTCGAAAAAAAAACACCCTGTATTTGTGTGATGGTGATGACGAAGACTGAAACGCCGGCACTCTTCCAGTACTTGCAGTCGCATGGTCACATGGTCACCCTACATTTCCAGTGACGGATTCGTTTTTGTCCTCCTGGCAAATTCATTTAATTGTCCCTCCTCCCGCGCCCCGCGGCGTAATTAGCTTTTGGTTTTTAGTTTAATGGTAGTGGAATAGCTCGTAAATGCAAGGCGATTGTTTTTGTCAGGCTGCTATTATGTAGTTGTAGTAATTAGACGAAAATAGTTGCGAATTTAAGAATATATTTTGTCACGGTTTTTCTTTGACAGGACGTATATGGAGTTGAAGTTGGCCGTGTGGTGACGGCAGAAAGAATACATTTGTCACCACCCCAACTCCTCCTGCGGGTGTCGTAAGAGTCGACTAAGGGATTGAAGTGTCACTGACCATATTTGATTAAAGTATTAGTATTGATTACGTCTTAATTTTATTTATAGTTTCCTCTTTTGCAGCCTACCACTTAAGCTTGTTAATATCTGTACCTGGTAATGTTTATTGCAATAAAGTATTATATTCTATTCTATTCTAAAGATTGATGATGGGCAGCAGCGTCATCATAGAGGACACGTTACTGCGATCGCCAATCCGCTTGCCCAGCGTGGCGATTATGGGCAATTACCTCCTAATGCGTCTATACGCATAGTTAATAGGAGAGGCCTACGTCCAGCAGTGGACTATCATAGGCTGATGATGATGATGATGACTTAAGTGTCAGAGCGCCTTAACCCTTCATATGTCTAAGCACTGATCAGTGACGAGGAAACTATGAGAAAAATATATTCACGACACACGAGGGGATAATAAATATTCAGACGTAAGTATATTATATTGTATTAAATAAAATAAAATTTAGGTATATCTTGCTTCTTAATATACTTTTTTATATTATAAAGCCTTTAAGGTTCTATAAAAGTTGCGCGTTGAAGTCTTATGCACGGAGATATAATGGTAATAATGGCTGCATAAATACGAATAGAAAGAATCCCCACAATATGTTACAGCGTTCCTTTTACCTCAGCATAACTACGATGTACAGTGACATATTGTTCTGTAATTTTGCTATACTCGTAGATGCCAGGTGCCAGGTTTCTGCGGCCCTACCGCAAAAAAATGACGAATGATCTCTCTAATGACGCCTTCGTTTGAGTGTCAGAGAAAAATCCTCTAAATTTACGAATTTCGATTTTCGCGGTAGTAGGCCTGCTCTTAAACTATGAATATTTGAATATAACCATGAATATATTCTAGATTGACTTATACACTGTTCTGTCAACAGTACTTTCGAATCCCTTTCTCATCGCGGTTTAATAATACTGTTAAATAAAATTATCACTGTAATTTTTCGACACATACGACAAATTATATTTTATACCGTTCAAATTTTAGAGGATTAATTCTGAGGTCATATTGATGAACTTTTATTATGGAACCGACATATATACGAAAAAAAATGGATGTTCTATACATTTCCGTCTAGTCTACTAAATACTACTAATATCTCAGGGTTTGTATGGATCATCCGATTTTTTTTTCTTGTTCGTACGTTGTCGGTCCCATAGTAAAAGATCATCAATATGCCCTCTGAGTGAAGCCCCTAAAGTTTGACCGGTGAATAAAAATAAACCCTGTATGCAGGTTAAGAATAACCTCGAAATAGCTCAATATTTTAAAATGTTTTACACTCTTTAATGTAATACTTAATATTTGATGTAGCTAATTATTAACATCGTGTTTTTGAAATACTCCATTAACAAAAAAAATATTTACCGAAGAACGAAAAAAAACGGAATTCGAACCGTTCTTTTGTATGGAGAATAAACCGGTATCCGATCCCTGCCTGTATGTATCTCAGAACCTACTAGAACTTTATATTTTATGGAGGCTTTGACCTGTTAGATTGAAGTCAAAATCACACACACTGTCAAAAGTTTCCGCCTAAGGACAACCAACTACGTTCCTCAATGAGCTATTGCAATAGCAAAGTTAGTAACATAAAACATCTAAAGCCGACCGCCCATTATTATTCGTCCCATACATTCCATGTCCATATCTGAACGCTAAAATGACTGTTCTATTGTTTCAATAGCACTTCCTCCATACAAAACCATCTAGAACCATAACGAATCATACGCCGATAGACGAAGCTTTAAAATGGACTTTAAAGTTTTAAAGTTTTGGTTGAGATATGTTTGGTATGTGTTATCGGGACTTTATTTTGTAGAATAAAGTGCAATTTTATTTGTGCGCTATGTTGCGCCTGCGACTTTGCGCCAAATTGTCGTATATAAATGTATTGTACGCCTTACAGGGTGTTTCAAACATTTTATGGTCCATTCAGTATCGTATTAGGAAAACATAAGAGTACTATACCAGTAATTGGAGTTCGAGGCCAACGAAACTACGACAGATGCGTTATTGTCAAATCTGTCAAAGCCTCTTATGTCATTGTCAAATAAAGTTTTCAGGTTTCCACAACCTTTTTATTATTTAATTAATTTATTTAAAATAATTCCTAATAAAAACATTATATACCTCCGTAATGTTTGTACGCCTTTTTGTTTAATATGGCTGTCACAACTAGGATTTTCTTAAAAACACGTAAATACCTAAAAACTTTTCTTTCTTCTTAACTTACATAGAAATGACACAATTTTCTTGTAAAGAACTTAAAATGATAAGAGCCAACGTTTCAAAGCCTATTTTAAAAAGAAGTTGAATTACCAGTAAACACAAACGACAGCGTGCCATATTTATTAAGACAGTAGGTATGGTTAAATTACTAAGCCCCCTGCCTGATTACGGGTTAAAATTATGGGAAAGAAATTTGGAAATGTAAAATGAAAGCATTTTTATTACATGAAAATATGATTTTGTATCATTGTGTTTTATAACATTTCACCCAGTATATTTCATTTGGAATTTAATTTTTTGATGATGGGGTGTGTGTATAGCGAAGCTAAACATGGCTGAACCAAGTGGGTCACCTTGTTAACAACCTACGGAAGAAAACAAAACGTTAGATCTGTATGATAATTTAAATGGAGAAATATAAAATTTGTAGGTCAAAGGAATTTTACCAATACGAAATGTGAACAACATAAAGCACGCTACAACATATTATTCTGCAATTAACTAAACGTATGCAGAAATAGGGTTTTAATTTATGTGTAGTTAAATTGCTGTACCAAATGTTATTAACACCTGAGGTGATACCAGCGCAATACCAACTTTGTTACTAATAATTGCGGATAATTAAGTTTTTATTAAAATATCTCATATTTACGTGAAAATAAGTAAATAATATTGTTTCTATAAATTTAAGAATTAAAATTACCAATAAATAAGATATCTCAACGATTGTTTTTAAAAAATAAGGATTTACTACTGTAAGAACATTTCATTGCTGTGGCAATATTTTCGTAGATTCTTTGGCCTCGAACTCCAATTAGTGGTTTACTTACTACTAATCCCCGAGGCTCGCCCGTATTTGATTTCTCTATACCAATCGTAAGTAGGAACCGAGGAAAAATACTACAGGAACAAAAATGTGAGTGAGGTTAGTAAAACGTCGCACTTTGTCGTTTGCCATAAAGCCGCTTTGTCAGTTTATTCATATGAAGATACAAGGAAATCTCGTCTTTATGGTAAGCGACAAAGTGGGACGTTTTACTAAAAATAACACAAATATGGCTGAATTTTTCATAGTATTTGACGTATTTGACACATATCGTGAAGAACGTTTGCAGATATATTTTTACGGTAACACAAATAAGTTATCAATAATTTGTAAAAATATATATGAACTCAAAGTTTATCGTTTTAAGGACGTAATAAAACCAAAATTGTGTTGTAAAAGAATTATGGAATAACACAAGCTTTTAGATTTGTTTACATTTTTTTGGATTCTTCTGACGAATGGTCTAGATGATAGTACCTAGTCGAGGATTTGTCTCTGTTACTCCAACGAAGGCGTCATTAGACTAAAGGTGAATTTACACCAAACGAGCGAATGCTCCTTCTATAGGTGCCTACAAAATACGTGCCATACGTGTTCTATAGGTGCCTACAATAGGTATAATCTACAAAATCAACGATTTTCGACCAATTACGTATTGTATTTTAAAGACAAACGGGTCTTAATCGCGTAAACTTACGTTTCAGTCTGCCTGCTACCACGGGTGTAACGTCATGCCCGAAACGTCAGGATATAATTAAACATAAGTTTACGCGATTAAGACCCGTTTGTCTTTAAAATATGAGTGATAATCTGATAATCGTGAAAGTTTAAATTAATTACGTTTTGTGTAACGAACGAATTTCGTAGAGTGGGGGATAAAATGAGCATTCGTTCGTTTGGTCTAAATCCACCTTTACAGAGACAAATACTGGAAAATTGCGATTACGAAGTTCGCGGTAAGGCCGCTGGTCTAAAGGTCTAAAGGACCAAAAGAGCATTCGCTGTTCTATCCCCCGTTCTACGAAATCAACCAATCACGTTTTGTGTAACGATCGAATTTCGTAGAGTGGGGGGTTGGAATAGCGAATGCTCTTTTGGTTTGAATGCACCTTCACTCGACCCGCAGCTACAGCGGCCGTCGACAGACACACAGACAGACTGACAGTGTATTACAATAGCATGTTGAGCGAGTATTTGCATGTGTCGATCGCTTTGCGCTCGCGCCGCCATATCTGACGTTTTAATTACGATTCCGACGACAGGTGGGGTCCCAGTACGAGCGATTTCATAAGGCATTAAAGATCGTTTGAAAAAATAAATAAGTCCCGCCAAGTTTCTTACCGGTTCTTCTTAGGTCAGCGGTGTAGGGTTAGCCGCTAGCTAGTTAACCGGAAGTAGTTTTAATACTTAGACGATTCAAAAGAGTTTGTTGCTATTCCAATTTGAATAAAGAATTGTTTGACTTTGACTTTGACATTATGGGTATTTCTTATTTAGTTTGACAGGTGTGCCACAACAATGTTGGCAATTTGTTGAGGGTTTCCAGTCCCACATTTTGATACTTATTTGTGAAGTAGCCCCTGCGCCGAGATTCAGTTCAGCCTCCGTAGCCTAATTGGTTGTGACCCTGCCTACGAAGCTGGAGGTTCCGGGTTCGAATCCTGGCGAGGGCATTATTTGTGTATTTATTTATTACAAATATTTGTGCCTTGATCATGGCTGTCTATGTATTTAAGTATCTATATGTATCTATCTATTATATATATATCGTCGCCCACGTCACAAGCCTTAAGTAATTGAGCTTACCGTGGGACTAGGTCGATTTGTGTAAGATCTCCCAAGATATTTATTTATTTATAAAAATATAGAAAATTCATTTCATCAGGTAGCGTTAACTTTCTGTACATAACTGTGGCATCTCACAAAACTACATGAGAAATACCTTATCTTTACCAAGAGATAACGTTTGTTAACGTTGTAAAATCAAGGTGGATAAGACCGTCGATCGGGTAGAACAATAATTCACAGGCTTTTAGGCTGTGCATTGCTCATTTTTTGCTCTAATGTTTATACACAACACACAACTCAATGGTAAGTAGTGGAGCAGGAGAGAACATGGTACTAAGGGCAGTCACGAACTTTCACTATGGAGACAACCAACAGGTATAGCGTTATATGTATACGTAACGTTAGGTTTTAACACTATCAAGTAAAGCCTAGCGTTACTGATACTTGCAAAGTCATGGTACGGCTACAGTAGCCCTACCATGAGCTGCCACTAGGGAGACTGCGGCCCTACCGCGAAAAACTAAATTCGTATATTTCGAGAATTTGTCTCTTTCAATCTAATAGGCATCGTTTGAGTGACAGAGAAAAATCCTCGAAATTTACGAATTTCGTTTTTCGCGGTAGGTTTACTGTAAACTTACGTTTACGAAACGTATATTATTTAATATCAAACGTAAGTTTACACGGTTAAACCCGTTTGTCATTAAAAATTACCAATGAATGACCAAACCAAACTATTGCATTGTTGCATTCACAAATTATTTACAAGAAGGGAAACGGTTATCAGTAGAATAATGAGTTTAAATGAATAACGAAATGTTTCCGTTAAGATAAGGTCAGAGTCAGAGATACGCACGCGTATTGTGTTATCGGAATAACTAACAGGGGGTGTATTTTTTCGTTACAAGTTTAAAACATATGTATTTAAACGTACTAAGTACAGTCTGGCAAAAAGAGTAGAAATTAAAAAGTAGCAACATCATAGTCTCGTCCCTTTCAAATCAATATGCATGAGAAAACGGGACGACACTACAATGTTGCCATTTTTTAATTTCTACTCTTTTTGCCAGACTGTATGTAAGTAGTACATTTTTTATCTTCCATGGTAAATATATTAAAAAACGGAAATGTTATTAGTAATGAAGCCTTTGTTGTGTTTTATTCGCAAAAGAAAAACATTTTTTTAGAAATCGAAGATCTGCGTCCTTAAGAGTAAGGGGGTTGTTTAGCCCAAAATCATGCATTGTTACTATCTGGTATCCGGCCGGATAGTAAGTCACTATCCGGTATCCGGCGTATCCGGCCCTTATTTGACTATCCGGCCGGATACCGGATAGTAACAATGCATGATTTTGGGGTAAACAAGTTGAGTATAAAATGTTTAAGAAAGGCCAAGGTAACTATTATAACCATTATTAGACGCGATCAGTTGAGCTACTGCTCCTAGCGACCCCACGGACCCGAATGTACTCAAAAGAGTCGGTCAGTCTGTTGGTTACTGTCTCCGGCGTGAGTGGAATGCCAAGGGGTTCCCAGGAGTCGCAGGTCTGGCTAAGCCTTTATTGGCCGTCGAGAGAGAAGTCATCAGAATCATGTGTTCCAGGGGTGGAACTGTAAATTTGCGTTAGACGCGAGACTCGTGAGGTGGTGCAGTGGCTATCATAAGCCGTAGTGGCACAGAATGCGGTGTACATCTCTCTACCACTCTACTACTGATACCACCGCCCAACTAGCAAAGAAGTCATATAAATCAAGAGTTATACGACCTTTAGCCATATAAGAGTTTTATAGTCGTTTTTAGTTAACCTGTTAGTCAAATAAACGTTATAAATCTGATAGTTTAGTCGTCCTACCAAGTAGTCTAACTACTATGGTAAATAAACGTTTTTGCGACTTAATTATACTGTGGGGGTCGTGTGTTTAGCACCCACAAATCAGAAGGCGTGTATCTTGTTATTTACAAGTATATTTACATAAGTTACAGAGTCATTTACAATAACTACAATTATTACCACAATCCCCGTTACAGAGATTTGAATTGAACAGACGACAGCAATGTTGTTCCTTTCGTTACCATGGTAACGGCGGCTCAGCGCGCCTGCGCGCGGACTTAGAACATTCACGCAGGCATACAGTGTGTAAAGTGTGTTAGATCACCACATGTTCCCCCTGGCCAGACCGTGACTACGGTCGAAATCTGCTGGGGAACCTCACGACTCTTCCACTTTTTGTTCGCTTCTCTTCTGCCGGTTCGGTTTCGTTGCTGTTCGACGACTTAGGCAAATCTTCTCGCGTGATGTATGCTGGCTTGAGTCTATCTATCGAGACGTTATTTAGTTTGCCTTTGATGTCTATAGTGTAAAATTTAGGCTGGCGTTTGACTACTCTGTACGGGCCTTCGTAAGGTGGTTCTAGTGAGCCACGTACACGATCGACACGGAGGAAGACGTGTGTACATGTTTCCAAATTTCGTGGTATGTAGAATGGGGAAGACGGTATATGCCACGTTGCTGGTCTTGGTGAAAGCTTCTCCATGTGAGAACGAAGGCGTGTGACGTACTCTGTAACATCTGCCACTTTGTAGTCAGGTAGAGGTGACAGGAACTGACCGGGTATGCGAAGCGTCTCGCCGTAGACGAACTCTGCCGGTGTAGCCTGTAGATCTTCCTTAACGGCGCTTCGAATACCAAGCAGGATCAGTGGAAGAGATTCGATCCACGTAGATGATGAAGAATGACACATGATGGATGACTTGAGCTGACGATGGAGTCTTTCTATCATACCGTTAGCAGCAGGATGATAAGCTGTGGTGCGGAAGTGGTGTGCACCAACCAACGATGTCAGCGCTTTGAAAAGTTGGCTCTCGAATTGTCGGCCACGATCTGTGGTGATCCGTAGTGGACATCCGAATCTGGCGATCCAGCCAGATACTAGGGCTTTAGCGCAGGATTCGGCTGTGATGTCTCTGAGTGGAAATACCTCAGGCCATCGCGTGAACCGATCGATGACGGTGAGGCAAAATCTGTAATCAGAGGAAGGGGTTAGGGGCCCTACGAGGTCGAGATGAATATGAGCGAACCTCGAGGATGGAGTGGTGAAAGTGGAAAGTGGTGAAATGGTATGACGGATGATTTTGGTTTGTTGGCATTTTAAGCATTGCCTAGCCCACTCTCTACAATCTTTGCGTATCCCTGGCCATACGAATCTTTCTGAGACCAGTCGCACTGTAGCTGAGCATCCTGGATGATGAAGTCGGTGTAGTTGCTCGAAAACTGGCTTTCGAAACTCTGGTGTGACATATGGACGAGATTGTCCAGTAGAAGTATCACAGAAGACAGGTAAAGTGTTATGAAGTGTAGGTATCTTCTTCAGTTGGAGTGACGAACCATGATTGATCAGATCTTGCAGCTCTGGATCGGCTTCCTGAGATCGTGCAAGAGCCTGATAGTCGATAGGGATGATGACTTCTTCAACACGGGATAAGGCGTCGGCGACAACGTTGAGAGTGCCAGGTAAGAATCTTAGATCGGTTGTGAATTGCGAGATAAAGTCCAAGTATCTGAATTGCCTTGGTGAGCATTTATCTTTGTTGGTGGAGAAAGCAAAGGTAAGTGGCTTGTGATCTGTGTAAACTACGAAATCTCGGGCTTCTACCATATGACGGAAGTATTTAATGGCCTCGTACACAGCCAGGAGTTCTCTGTCGTACGGGCTATACTTTGCTTGTGGCTTGCTAAGCTTGTGCGAGTAGAATGCCAATGGTTGCCAAGTATCATCAATGAGCTGCTGAAGAACTGCGCCAATTGAAGTGTCGGAAGCATCGGTGAAAATTGCGAGCTGTGCAGAAGAATCTGGATGAGCTAAGAGTGTTGCTTTCGACAACGATGACTTACAGTCTTCAAAAGCTTTTAGCAACTCAGGTGTCATGTTCACCGGATGTGATCCTTTAACTTTAGGTCCTGATAGAATGGAATGAAGCGGTGCCTGAAGTTGTGCAGCATTGGGTACAAATCTGCGGTAGAAATTTATCATACCCAGGAATCGTCTGAGCTCTTTGACGGTCTTCGGTACAGCGTAGTCCTGGATTGCTTGCACTTTAGATTCCAGCGGTTTGGTACCTGAATCTGTCACACGGTAACCAAGGAAGGTGACTTCGGAATGGCCAAACACGCACTTGGATATGTTGATCCATACGCCGAACTGCGTCAGACGCTCAAACAACTGGCGAAGATGATCTTTGTGTTCTTGCAAAGATGATGAGAATACCAGTATATCGTCTAAGTAACCATAACAGAAGTCCAGGCCGAGCAATACCTCATCTATGAACCTCTGGAAGGTCTGTACAGCGTTCCTTAGACCGAAATTCATAAAGGGAAATTCAAATAACCCAAACGGGGTTGTTATGGCTGTTTTCGGTATGTCATCAGGGTTCACGGCTATCTGGTTGTAAGCTTTGACCAGGTCTATGGTAGAGAAGATGGTACAACCTGACAGTTGGTATGAAAAGTCGTGATCGTGAATATGACGAACGGGTTATCGGTCTGGGATTGTTCTAGCGTTCAGTGCTCTGTAGTCACCACAAGGTCTCCAGGTGCTATCCTTCTTCTTTACTAGGTGCAGTGCACTGGCCCAAGGACTTTCTGAACGGCGAGCTATACCAGATGCCATCATATCCTCGAATTCCTTCTTAGCAGCTTGCATGCGCGACGGGTCAAGGCGGCGAGGTTTGCAGGATACCGGTGGTCCAGGCGTGGTTCTGATGAAGTGCAGGGTGTTGTGCTTCGATGGTGAGTGTTTTCCTGGAGGTCTGGTAATCGTGGGGTACTCACGTAAGATGTCATGGAATTCCGACTCATCTATAACTGCTTTTATAGAGCCTATATTTTCGGCCGATTCGTAGCGCACACCGGCTACCGATAACATTGTAGTTCTATCTAGTAACCGTTGATACTTGCAGTCGACTAACAAGTCATAATAAGAGAGGAAATCGACACCTATAATTGGTTTTGAGACATCGGCGATGGTAAAATTCCATGGAAAAGATCGACGTAATCCCAAGTTGAGTGATAGATGTATTGGGCCGTAGGTGTGTATGACACTCTTATTTGCCGCTAACAGGTCGAATTTGGATTGAGGGCATGGCGTCTTGACGGCCGATCGGGGAAAAACACATAAGTCGGAACCAGTATCAACTAAGAACCTTAGCTTTGTAGTCCGATCGGTAATAAAAAGACGGCCAGATGCAGAGGGGCAGTCGTTGGCCGCTAATTCCGACCGCCCGACGAGTTTTCCGAATTGAAATTACAGGGCTTTTTGCAGTTGCGAGCTTTATCTCCAAAGTTATAGTGATAGTAACAGTGGTGGTGATTAGGCGGCGGCTGTGGTAGTCTAGAATGTGAGCGACTGTACCTAGACTTCGAAGATGACCGTGAGCGAGACCGCAAGTGTGTGCGTCCTCTTCTAAATTCGCTGCTCAACATAGCGACTTGCCTAGTGAGTTCGCTTATCTGTTGCGCCATAGCGTTGTAAGGTGAGTTGTGATCCTGTGGAGCTGGTGCGTAGGCGACGGCAGTACTAGAAGTGGCTGCAACTACAGGGGCACGTGGAATGGTAGGGGCGAGTTCGAACACTCTGTCGGCTAAATCTGCAAGTTTATCTAGTGGTTGTTCGGACTGTGAAGCTAATATGGTTTGTACATTGTGAGGTAAACGGTCGGTCCAAATTGTTTTTAACAGGTCGGAGGTCGCTGCGGTACCGGCAAGATTCTGTAGATGGCGTAGAAACTGAGACGTACTACGGTCGCCAAGCTCTTCATGGACTAATAATTGCCTCGTCCTTTTCTCTTGCGAAGCAGAAAGCCTTTTAATTAATTCCGACTTGATTTTACCGTATTTGTCGGAAGCGGGAGGGTTAGTGATGATGTCTTTCACCTCCATAGCATATCGCGCCTCTAGCTGTCCAGCGACATAATAAAATTTCGTCTCGTCGACAGATATTTTCGACAGTTGAAATTGCGCCTCTATCTGTGCGAACCATAATGCGGGTTCGTCTGCGTTGAACGGCGGTACACGGACTCCTACCTTACAAACTTGTCCTTCTGCGGCATCGGCAAAATTACTGAGATTTTCCGTAGACATATTTTCATATAACTTCTACTCACGTCGGCGTCACCAGTTGTGGGGGTCGTGTGTTTAGCACCCACAAATCAGAAGGCGTGTATCTTGTTATTTACAAGTATATTTACATAAGTTACAGAGTCATTTACAATAACTACAATTATTACCACAATCCCCGTTACAGAGATTTGAATTGAACAGACGACAGCAATGTTGTTCCTTTCGTTACCATGGTAACGGCGGCTCAGCGCGCCTGCGCGCGGACTTAGAACATTCACGCAGGCATGCAGTGTGTAAAGTGTGTTAGATCACCACAATACAACAATCATGTAGAGGTTTTAAAGAAAACGTTTACTTAATGATGTTCAAAGTTGTATAAACGTTTTCGTCTTATAAAGGGTTTTGAAAAAACAGAACCGTCGTAATAAGGTCATTTTTGCAACGTCTATATAATTTTATTGTTGTATAAGTGATATCATAAAACCTTATCTCGACAGTTATACAGTGTATAGCGGTATTGAGGGTAACTTTAATATGACAAAAAGATATCAACGGGACTGTTATCTACTACTTTATTCAACAGTTGGTTATATTAACGACAAACAAAAACTTTGAAAAACCTTTAGTTGTTGCCGAACCCGTTATATTCCTTTTATTGAACTATATGTTTTTAAATTGATTTTAAGTTACGGTTATAAAACATCATGCAATTTAAAGTCGATTTGAAATTAATATTATAAAACATCACGCCGCCATTTCGTGAGCATCACAGTACTATTTAAAAGAAAAAAAACCATGGACATTACATCGTGGAAACGGTACAAACAAAGTGGCGGACTAGTAATGGCGGACAATTTGTAGTCGTTATAAAAACCTTTACTTAAGATAAAGTTATATTGTAGTCGTATAAGTATAAATCCATGACTTGTACCAAAATGGCTAACCTTAACTATAATAAAATATGAAGAAATATTGTTATAAATTATAATTATTTCGAATATATTAAGAGCGCGACAGCAAAAAGCTGTATATCATCATAAACTTTAACGGTAAAGTGACCTTCCCATATAAATTCAGCTCACGCCAAATGTGCAAACGCTCAATATATAGAACAATAATTTCTATTACAAAACTTATAAAATTACCTTGTATTATTTTTCCGTACACTTTTTTGTCACACACACACCAAGTTTTGCACGTATCCAAAATAAATGTCAGAAGCAGTTTTATAAATAAAACTTAAAAACATTTACGTAACTTAAGAGTCCGATAAGCAATGAGTAAGGGTTACACTAAACCTTCTATAAAACAAAATGGTCAGTTATAAAACATTTATTTGATATTTAGGTCGCGTAAAGGTTTTTGTTGTACTCTTTATACAACGTTTTGGTCATTCCTTAATCGTTACAATACCTTTAATAAACGATGTAAGTCGCCATGCAAACCTTTATTTAACCTTTATCTCACCAATAAGTCTTATAATTTGCGCCACTTTCGCCTTTTATAACCGTTTACCTTACGTTTATATGACCAACCAAATTAGACTAGAAGTCATATGCAAAACGTTGCCTCAACTTCTATATGACTATATTTTGCTAGTTGGGCGCTTACACCTTGCCGATAGTCAGGCCGAATATCCGGTATCCGCCCGAACAAATATCCGTTGCATCTCTAGTCGAGATATACAACTGTCAAAGCTCAAAATTGCTTTACACCTTGCCGATAGTCAGGCCGTATATCCGGTATCTGGCCGAACAAATATCCGTTGCATCTCTAGTCGAGATATACAACTGTCAAAGCTCAAAATTGCTGGACATTGTTTAAAGAAAGACCGCGACCTGCCGTTGTCACCTGAAAATCCTTGCCTTTGCCAGCAAAAGAGCTTGTTCTGGCAAATAGTGTCTTCAGCTGATATGTCGGTTCCCCCGCTCCCCGCGCGCAGTGCGCCGCACCCCCACCCGCCACGCATGCGCCCTTAATTAGGCATTCCGCCGGCGTCCGGCGCGCGCGCAGCGGCGCCTTTGTGCCCGTCCCGCTCGCACAACGCCCTATTCATACCACCCTCCCACTCTAACCCGACCTGCCGACGCCTTTCAATATCAAACATACACCATTGCCCTGAAAGCTCTTCCTATATTGGCCCTGATAAGTTTGAAAGATATGAAAGTGATAGGCTATTTTGACATTTAAGGAATCGGAATATGGTGTAGTAGGCAATGGAGGTAGAGTTGTATTAAAGGTGTTATTGGAGTGATGTAATGAAGGGCCCTAATTGTGTATTCTACTTGGGATCTCGAACTGAAAGATAAAAGCAGCGTCTTGAAGCGTTCTTGAAGCCAAGTTATAAACATTACCGGCAATCGGCATATCATTGAATGCCCGGTACTGAAACGCCTGCGAACTATTACGCGTAAACGTCTAGCTCTACTATAATACAGCAAAATACATGTAATAAAAGCCTTTAAACCTCTCAATTACCACACTTTTATTGCAGCAATTTCATAAAATAAAATTGAACCCCATGGGCAGCTACACTTAATTTCATATTATCTTTCCATTCCGCTCAAACAGCTAAGAGTGAAGGAGAGAGCGTAAATTACTACCACCGATTGCAGTGAGCCGTACAAGAATTAGTTTTTTTTTTCTTAATGCCCTGTTCATGCGTTCACTTCAGACAGACCTTTTATCGGAACATTTATGCATGTTTCTGAACGTAGCGGCAGACCGGTTTCGTGCCTTTGCCTTTGATTGAACGCCGCGGCGCCGAGTTCGTTCGAATTACGATTTCAAATCAGTCCGGTGCGAGCCGTCGTGGAGCGCGCATGTGTCCGTGAAAGGAGCTGAAGGGAATGTTTACGAGTGAACATAAACAAAGTTTCAAACTGTTTTTTAATATGACCATAGTTGCTGTGTTGTGATATTTAACTGTGTTGAACATGTCTCGGATTATTGGCGTGTTGTTGTTGGCGGTTTTGGTGGCAGGTCAAGAGGAGGAAGGTGGTAAATGCGAGCGGATCAGCCTGCCGCTGTGCCAGGACTTGGGGTACAACTGGACAGCCATGCCCAACCTGATGGGACACCGGGATCAGAAAGAAGCTGAGGAAGCGGTAAGATATTTACATTTAAATAAAATTAGTTTTTAGGAATTGTTTGTCAGGTTCTTTTGAATCAGACACTGCTATCACTCTTTAACTATGTAGTTAGATATAAATTTACGCATTGTAACATATAAACTTACTTAGAACAATAACACAGACGTATACTAACAATACACGTCTAAAAATCTTTATTTTAATATTTTGATTAACCTATTTAACAAGGTATTTAGTTGCGTACAACCTATTTATTTGAAAACTGTGTAACTAACCGACTTTAAAAACAACACTGTGCTCATTACTACAAGTGAGCTGTTAACCACTTAAACTGTATCTTATTATGAGAATGAAAGCCATTTTTAATTAATGAAAAGTACTACAACTGACGTTTTGGTAAGTAAGAAGGTACAATCATGCGCACAAGTTCTTTCATTTGCATTGCAATTACTAAACTTTTAGGTATACTACTTTTTTATAAATAAATCGTTCTCATAATGTTCACATTGCAAGTAAGTAGGTAAGTTACCACCGTGCAACAGCATTTTAATTCATTTTAATAATAGGGGTAACATGACAATCGATATTAAAAGTTTAGGGGAAAGCGTATTATGTTACTTTTGCCCTTTTAACAAGGGGGATTTGATTTATAGTTGATTATGGAATAGATTTTATGGTGTGTAATATATCCCCCTTGTGAACACATTCGAAAAGTTAAGGGGAATGTAGATAACTAGAAAAAACGTTTTATTCTGGAATAAGTAATGACAAAAACGTTAAGGGTTTGTCCAATAGGAAAAAAGATGGAGATAGAGTTTTGCATTTAGTAGTATTAATATGAATAAGGTAGTATTGTCTTCCTTAGCTGACAGAAGGGAAAAAAGGCACCTTGGGGGCACATCAGACTGTCAGTCTTGTGGCAAAGTTTGCCGCTCTCGCATAGGTATATTTAGCCACCAAAAGCGATGTCTTCAGGGCATTTACGTCTGCAATCGTCAGAAATAGACGCAAAGGCCAGTAGTCGTAGTAGTACGACTGTCATTGCATCCAGCAATTATTTGACAAATCTCGTTAAAATGTTGATAACCACGCAGATGTAGAAACAAACCTTGTAACTGACATAATATAAGCATAGTTCCATCACAAACCCAAATACCATAGAGCTGTGTTGACCGAAACTAAACAATGATTAGATATTTTTATTAGCACGAGTATAGAGATAGCGCAGGGGAGCCTGTTGACATTGGCTTCTGTTCTGTTTTGTGATAGTGATGCGAATCACCTGTGACATGACGGGTAGATATTTTCGGGTGTTGCTTGTTGAACTTTGAAAGTAAATAAGTGAAAATGGACATGAAGTCGACTAAAGGATTGAAGTGTCACTGACCATTATTTGATAAAAAAAAAATATGATGGGCAGCAGCGTCATCATAGTGGACACATTACTGCGATCGCCAACCCGCTTGCCCAGCGTGACGATTAGACTTTTGATGTGTAAAAGTTCAAACGAATTCTGTCTGGTAAGCGACAAAGTAAAACGTTTTTGCTAAAACGCTCACATATGAGTTTAATGTTAATATAGTATCATGGCTACATTAAATGTAATTTGGGTATATCGTAGTAAATTAAATATTGTAATTATTTTACTTACTAATTAAGTGTTATTTTTCTTACACAATCATTAACGTTGTCTATGTCTAACGTATTTCTTTCGCATACACGGTAAAGGAAAAAAATGTTTGATCAAACAATACAATTATCAATAGGTACAACATCAACATAACAAAACCTGGTCCTTGTAGATTAGAATCAAGAGGTTTTGTTTACTTAACTCTTTCGAGCGTTACCCGTAAAAGGCCAATAAAGCGACTTTAAAAAAAACGTTCACGTGACAGTAATCGAGGCCCGGCGACGTGTGTGATAACGTATCTTACATCAAACGCGCCGATCGAGGCTTTTGTATAGTGCTCATATTTGCTTAGCGACATTACCGAGATACCTAATGCCAATAAGCAACTTTTTGAGGAAATTGAAAATAACTTCGACAAATAACGTACATATATGTAACTAAATAAATTTCCGTTCTTTTGGTACCCATGGGCAATCAATCATTGGATGTACTTATCTGTCATTGATATTTGATTTACATAAATGATCCTCCAAAAGGTTTTTGCGGATGTTTCTGTCATCACTGTTTCCCATATTCCATTTACAAATTGTACAACCTACCTGATTAGATACGCGTATTTGCACAAGTACACGCACTGTTAAAAGCACCGATTAGTAGAGGAATAGAACCAAAAACATGATCAGCACTTAGAGCCGCTTTCAGTCTGATTAATGGCTTCTGTAACAAGCAAAATCCATTAAAACGCTCATGTTGCAAATTCATTTGGATTATTCGGAGCTGCATTAAATCAATAAACACGCGGACGCTTTGATACAACTATCGCGATAGCGGTATCTTTACAGCCCAATAACGCGGAGCAGGCATTTATTTTTATTTATATCCCTTATCGAATCGCGGCTATCTTGCCTTAAGTGCCGATGTGTATCGGTTAATGCCGCTCTATCGTCGGCATCGCTTTTACGCGTATCTCCGATTACTATATGAAATTCGCTGTACAAGTAAACATCGGTTCACTTGTGTGTGACGTTGTTGACACGTTTCTAATTACCTAATGAAGCTGTTTGTTATCGCCATCTGATTACGTATGATGACTATTGTGATAGTCTCCGTCTAATTCCGAAAAACGAGGTCATATTTTTACAGTAAAACTTAATCTGACTCACGTTTTTAAATCAAATTTTCATCTTTAACCACGACTTAGAACAGTAAAAATATACGCTGGCATTGTTACTTCAAAGTAGACTGAATTACAGCTGACTTAAGTCCAATCTTGTTATTTTTAACGAATAAAAGTGGTACACAGTCCTCCAAACGGGCCTTATCAGGCGTAGCATCGGGTCCATTTGTTCTAGTGGGATGGTCCATTCACGAAAAGTTTCATCTGATTTTGCTGCATCGTCACTGCGCGGGCGTTCACCTCTAGATTGGGTAATCGAACTCAATTCATGAACAGATAAATTTTCTGTATCACTTAATGGTATTTCTTAATTAAAGTCTCGTGTGGACACCGCTCTGTTACTTGACATTTAAAAGTACATTCCCTTCTTTATAGCTTTTAGACTTTCACTGCTATTACACTGATTTAAACGGTTTTATTACTTGAGCTATAAATTTAACTTTACTGTTCGATCTGAACGATTTTAATGGGTATTGGTAACTGTGATGCTTAAGTATTGATATATTTAGTCGGAATACATGGGCAACGTTGAGACTTACAAATTATGTCCAACAAACGTCAACTACGTACAAACATGATGTTCCGGATATTGCGAGAGTGCAGAGTAATGATCTAAATCCCGAACAAACACGATGCAAGGCTAACAAAGGTCGGCTTTTAGCTCCTCTTAGAGGTGGTGGCAAGTGCCAGGACACCCACACCTGAGCGCAATTAGCACTAGTCTACCAATTGGCTAACAGAACACGGTTGTCCGAGCATAACCCGACGCTAAAGTGTCAGAATGTGAGTTATTTAGATATAAAAACCGGTCAAATAAGCCGCCCATCTTTCAGTTTCCTAAGGCTACACAATAAATTTGTTTTTATTAAAGAACGCAACACCTTGTATTTTACCTCATTCCCCAACGGTTGCGACAGTTATCCTTGAGCTTTATTGAACGTTTCTGAAAAGTATTCTAGACTTATCAAGCCCGTCGTAAACTTTGTTGTAAAACAATAAACCCCAACGCAACGAGATAAGACTTGATAACCCATTTCCCCAATTGTCGGCGTCTTTGACCATTGTGTCAAAATTGCCCAGCTATTTCGGGTCCGGGTACATCTGAGGTGTTATTGAGAAGTTCGTATTCTTTGAAGCACCCTATCATTAGCGCAGGTATCGGGATAATGCGGCGGCCATAATAGGGCCCGGTGTTTCGGATGAAAGTTTTTAGCTTTGTTAAGTCATGCTTGAAGTCATCGTGGAGGGTAATCTCAGTCCTATTGTTGGGTTGCAGCAGCTTTACGGTGATTTTCATCACGGAAATGTTGATTTGTTCCGAGGGCTAGTCGCATTGTTGAAAGATGTTGGCGAATTAAATGAAATTGTCATAGCATTGTCGATTTGTTACGCGTAAGTTCTGCTGTAGATACCGTTTTTTTATTTCAATTGACTGATGCGCCACTGTCGGAATTGATTATTTTTAATAATTGAGAATTTATTTTGGGATGTTGTTCTTGCGTCGTAATTATTTCAATGCATTAATAATTCTAGATTTATGATGAAGTTTCGATGTAAATTTATAGCTACATCTTTGAATAACTTAGCACTTGGAATAAAAAACGTTCCACTTTGTGCGACCGCCTACCTGGGGTAATTAGGAGGGGCAATTTGTAAGTTCCGTCGGCCGCGCCCGCGGCGCAAGCGCCATCTCTCATGCCGACTTTTAAACTTTAATAACATTATGCCGTAGGATGCCCGGCAGGTACTCTGCGTATTGGAGTAAGAAAGCTTCTTTATGACAAATTACACTAATATTCAGCGCATTTTATGAAAGGTTTAGAACGATAACAAACCTTAAACACAAAACTCTTGTAACTCATACTTACATAATAACATTATATTTCTAGCGAATTCATTAATCGAAGATTATTCGATATGATTTTCTTTAAATATAGCAATTACCCAAACCCATAAAAAATGTAACTTTAATACAATAATTAATGTTAAGTTAATATGGCTACGCATAGGTAGACACCTATAGTATATTATTATTGTCAAACTGTACAAAGAGTATAATAATTTCGTAATTGTCAAGAATCCCGCATCAAGTAAATTGCCGTATAATTTGTGAACAAATATGATTGCCGTATGTTGTCATAGAAAACAAAACCATTTGTCCCCAACACTTTCACTCGCGACAGTACCAGCTGTCTTTAAGTAGCCTTGACAACCTTTTTTCAATTAATTACGCGTAATTACACTAGCAATGAAAGGGAACAATATAAGTTTTTATTTTGTATCTCATACGACGCCGCAGTATGCGAGTTCTCTAATTGCATAGTAATTGCGGCTTTAACTGCCACAATTAGATGCCATAAAGTGCGGGGGGGGAGGAAAGGGGGGGGGGGCGGCGGTGAGATCAAAGCGGGGCGATTACCGCACGATGCGCCTGCGCTTGTGCGGGCGCAGTAGCCGGTTCGAACAGTATGCGCGTGCAATTTTGCAATCTTTTGGCATTGCTCGCCATAGAAATAATAATAAGCATACAGGGCGTCCCAAAGTTATGGGACATGAAGGGGAAGTACCAGAAATATCGTAGATAGTGTATTTTGCTGAAAGAAGACTTTATGTTACTTCTAAAATTTAGTAATTCTGCATTCAAAGTTTTTCAAAAAATTACTTGCTTCACCCGGAAATCGAACCAACTACAATAATTTTTCGAATTTTGAACCAAACTTTTTTGGTTATTCTTTTAGTTTTAGATACTATGTCTCTTAAGAAAAATTGTTAGTTCGATGCCTAGAAAAAACATTTTTTTTTTGAATTTTTTAAATTTAGTATTATTTAATTTTCAAAATAAAATAAAGTCTTCTTTCAGCAAAATATCCTATCTACGATATTTAAGTTACTGCCCCTTCATGTCCCATAACTTTGGGACGCCCTGTATATCTATACCAATCCGACCAATCGACAGTAGAATAAAAAAAAGTTAATAAATATGGCTGACTTCTTATAGCATTTGGCGTCTTTGAATTTTGGATCACGTCTTCGATATTGACAAAAATTGGTAGGCTGGTATAGTCAATGACGCTGAGCAAGATCCACCTTTCCCAAAAGGTTCCAGAAAGTTTGTATGATTTTTGGTAACAGAAAAGGAATGTTTCATACACACATTTTGGGATATGTGGTGAATCTTGCTCGGCATCATTGACTGTCAATTTCAATCAATATCGCAAACGAGATCCAAATGTACAAACTTTTGAGAAATGCTAATGCTATGCCATTCTCTTATTGACACATTCGACGCTGCGTTCGTCAACGAGCTCGATGTCGAGACAGCCTTGTCTAAAATCCTAGCTGTTTGATTTGACATTAGGAATCGAGGCTGTGAGCGAGCTTGTGGGCGAGTTCGTCGCTGTTTTTCGTTAGAGAATACGAAGTTCATACATTAAACGTCAAACTTTCGACGCAATGTAGTTCCAGCTCACGCCGCATTCGTCGCCGAGCACTAGTGTCGTTTTAAGTACATTAGTGAATACCATTTTTAAGCTCGACGCTGCCGCAGCACTGACACAGCGCTGACAGCAAGGCGGTTTCGTATCTGCAGTGAATAACACTGCAGATACGATACGGGTATAAAATTGGGGCTACATTTATTGCTTATACAGTAGAACCTCCATTATCCGATATATGGGGACCTATAGATTTAAAGTCATTTGACGATAATTATAGCGAAACCTAGGACACTATCGATTTTGGAGGCGATACCATCGGTTCTATCTAGTACCCTCTTATTTTAGTACTAGTATCTAGTGCACTATGGTGTGCGTACATTACATATAATTAATGTATTTTTGAGACAAATCAAACAAAAGTCAAAAACGTCAAATGCTATGAAAAGTCAGCCATATTTTGTTTACTCTTTTTTTATTTTACTGACGATTGGTATACAATACATTACATATATGCTGTCCGTTCCAAATTCTAGGATTACTGTAATCATTCAAAATCTGTGTGCTGTGACTGCGTTTTGTTTTATTGCCCGCCGCGTACATCGACCCGATGCATCGATGCGATCACGATTGCCAACTTATCTACCAGATATGACATTAGTACCTCCTAATAAATGCCAATTTGGCTTAACAATCTGCAATTGTAACGTGGTTCCATCTACCCAATGACCTGTAGCTTCGTAATTCAAACTTAAATGACCCATATTAAGATTTAAATTTACACGAGACGAGACATATTTCGTATTTAAAGTCGGCATTTGCATTTTTAATTGAAAGCCGACTGATCGACCGAACGCATCGATCGTGTTTTGTTTTTAATCGATTGTTCGTTTTCGGTCCGTTTGGTTTTTGTTTTTATGATGTCATCGACTTTAATAATGTTTTATGGAGTTTGTCTTGCTCTTGAGACAAACATCTATCTATTTTAAACTGTAGGGAGAGTGGGAGAGGCGTATAAAGTTATGAAGGAAAAGATATTAGCAGGGGATCAACTCGAAGAGACATGGCTAAACTATTTAGTCTACGGTATGACTCTACAAAAGTAGCAGTTCCCTTTCAAAGTTCTTTCTCGACCACACTTGTAATCAGTTACAGTTAGAAATTATTACAAGTTCCTAGCAATGTACCGAGGAGAAGTTTCATAAGTTGCGAAAGTTCTGTAGAGAATGTTCTCTGTAATTTAAATTTTACAGGCAATCTAATCATGTTAAAACCGTTGTATGTACATGACGTTTAAGATATATTTTATGACTACGCTTTCTCAATTGTGAAATACAATATTTTTCATAAGACTTTTTTATAAGTTCCCATGGAAACATTCTCAATGAGAGTTTACTCTTAAATTCTCATGAAAATTCTCGGATATTTCCGATTTCCGAGTATATTCCCGCAATTTTGAGAATGTTCTACAACTTGTACATTGCTAGAAGTATTTATCTAATTTATTAGCTAAAGCTTTCCTATTTCATAATCAGTTTCGAAAATACTAAGCTCTATCTTCATAATATACCGCTATCGCTATACTAAGCTTTATGGCAAAACTTATCTAACATCTCTACTAACCTCATTTCTATTCACTCATCATTCCTATTATAAGGAGAAATGGCATGGTCATCCCGTCCCAAGAATGTTGGACTTATTGCTATCGCTTAGCGAGTTCTTTTGTAACGGGCTTTAGCTTAAGGCCAAGCCACACCGGATGGGTGTGCACGTGCAGCGTGTGCGGTGGGTAATTTTTCAAAAATTTCGATTTTCTGGGGGGGGCACAGTTACAAAACGGTGCTATTTGATGTTTGATTATCACTGTTATTTTTATTTTAAGTTTTTCTGCCTCCGGATTTGAGTACAAATTTTCCTAACATACATTAAAAAAAAAAAAAAAAAAATTATCGACCTTTTTTTGGTCTCTTTTGGCTCCGTAACTTTAGAAAAGTTATTTCCAGGTAAACACAATACTCAAACATAGCTCATGTTGCAACAAAAAGGAAATACATAGATATCAACTGTGGTCAGTGTCAGTACAAAATGTACTGAAGTTTGTATGAAATCTTTCAAATAGATCCGGAGGCAGAAACTTAATTCCGATGGCCAAATCATTTTGCACAGTCTTTATCGACCTAATTACGGAACTATTTATAACTGTGCCCAGTAAAAAACAAATACTTTTTTGCTCAAAGTGGACACTCAAACCCACGACATTAGGTTCGACTACCTGTTCCTGTATTTCAGCATTCACTTCACACCATTGATTCTCTTAAATCTTAAGGTATTCAAATGATACCCCAGTCCAAAAATGCACCTCGAAATGTACACATCTCATTGACGGACACTCAGAATTGCAGTCTTGTGGCCACATTTCCAGAGTTCAATTTCGATTATGACAGTTTCATGAGTTACGCTCTTGTGTGGTATAGGGAGAGGCGAGGAATGCGGCCCAATTAGACGGGTTCGATTCCCGATCCAACACGCGGCGGTAAATCATTTTATAGCCCAAATGTGGAATTACGGAAACTAGAGTTATGTTACCGTTATGAGGGATTAACTAAGCGTTAATAGTACTTACGTAATAAATATTCAGATTTTTTTTGTATTTAGGTCTCGCTTCCGGAGACATACATATTATTATGAATGTTATGATAGATGCTTGCTTTCATCGGTGGCAAACAAACGCACAGCCTGCCTGATAGTTTTATATTGCAGTCATTTATTAGTGAGGCTCTGAGGATTACAGACCTTTTTAGCAGACGTGACGGAGAAAACGTTAAGTAGATAAATTATAAATATTAGATGTCATATACCAAAGAAAAACCGGCCATGTGCGAGTCGGACTCGCGCGCGGAGGGTTCCGTACCATTATCAATTTATTATTTAAAAAATACAGCTAAATCAACCTACCTCAAAAACTATACAAGATAATTTAATGAAACCAAAAATCGTTGATAGAGTTTATTAATGTGCATAACATATATTTCTTTTAGATTTTTATATCGCGTAGTTTAAAAAATAGAGGGGGGGGGACACATTTTTCAGACTTTGAGAGCTGATATCTCGAAAACGATTTGGTTAAATACAAATTAGATTTATAAACCTTCATATCATTTTCAAAGACCTTTCGATTAATACCCCACACGCTTATATACAACTAAAAAAATGTTTCTATCCCTCAGGTACATGTATGGAGGGCCCCCACCCCAATGGTTTTTTTTACAATTTAGTATCATAATCCTGTAGCGGTTCATACAACACATATCCTCACCAAATTTCGTTACTGTAGCATTTATAGTTTCCGAGTAAATCGGCTGTGACAGACGGACAGACGGACAGACGGACATGACGAATCTATTAGGGTTCCGTTTTTGCCATTTTGGCTACGGAACCCTAAAAAACGACCAAGATCACCTAATGTCCGAGGTGGGGATCGAACCCACGTAATCAGCTTTCGCGGCTGATGCCTGTACCCCTCGGCCACTCGGTCTTAGCAACCACCGGTCAAATTTCTCGGATATATGCAATTCCTTACAAGGCTAGGCGCCTTCGACCATTCTCTAAGGGCAAGCAATACATGCCTGCACCTCCTATTAGAATACTTTACAGTTTTCTAGAATAGTTAAGTAGATATTTGTTCCTGTAGTACTGTTAATTTCCTATACTCATTCATTCATCATTTTCCTGATTAAACAAAATTAGCGTTGATACATGTCCTTAAATTGCATTCCATTTTTTTAATGAACCAGGCCTCCTGGTTAGTTAATTATCTACTTGATGACTAAGACAGTATCTAAATATGTATACGTCTTTATTTTATATGCCTTTTGAAACTTATCAATAAATCTCCTCACACGTGTGACAAGTGATTACTAAAGTTCCTCACAAAACAAGACAGGTTATGGTCCACTTAACGTGTTTTCTCAAAATTTCGCGGCCGCCGGCGAATTCCTTATACGGCATAGTGGAACTAGTTCCAACTTAGATGGACTAAGTGCTAAAGAAACAGGCATTAGATGCTCTGTGTTCTTGAAGTGCTAACGGATAACGGTTTAGATGCCTTTAAGGCATGTGTTCAACTACAGCATACATATTACTATTCAACGTTTCCGGACTGGCAGATGGCCGGCATTCTACAAAAATGTGATCAGAATCTTAAGAGACAAAACACAAAACCTTATTGCTAGGTAGCTTCACTTCAATATCTATGGCTGTTTTAGCCTCCTAGAACAAAATTGTATCCATATGAAAGATACTGTGAATACCGTGAAGTTCTACATTCAAAAGCTTTAAAAGCAAATGTCACTGGGTCGCAGGAGGGCAGCAGAGTTCTACAAATGTTTAAATAATAGCACTTGAATACCATTTTGGCCAGTATGATATGCTGCAGCTGGATGGTGATCCGATTCCATGGCCACGTCACAATGTATGACATACCCTTTGAGCCTTCTTGGATTGGATACGGGCAGTACAAAAACTCCGTGACAAATCGGTGTTGCCATTATGTTGGTAATATCCCTATCTTTTGTAGAT